>VZRN01000693.1:259204-290385 GCA_013397935.1 Dasyornis broadbenti | reverse complement strand
AAAAAAAAAAAAAAAAAAAAAAGCCTTTTATTTTGGGAGGTTTTTTTCAGTTTCAGTAGTAGAGATTTTTTTCTTCTATATGTCTAAAGAACATATAGAAGCTTGATTGATCTGTGTTCACCATAGCAGTAACAATTTTTTCTACAAATGTATTATTTTACCCTTGTTTTTAAAGAGGAACAACCCCTCCCACACACACACACACACCTTTGTAGGTCTGGTATTAAAGGATGATTTAAATAATGTTATTTCTCTGCCTCTTCATACACATAACCCCCAGGGTTATATGCATGGGTTTGCCCTTCATTTGCTCAATTTTTCCTTGAAGCTTTAGATATTTCCTATTGTAAGATTATTTTTATTTCCTGTACAAATTCAGGATAAACTCCTAAAATCTGTTTTCTGATTTGCTCTCTTGAATATGTGTTTTTTTATTGCAGGGGCTTACTTTTATTCTCCAGATCCAGCGGTCGCAGTGTTACCATTTACTACTTTGGCTGTGGTTTCCTCCCAAGCACTCATTCCTTTCTACAGATGCCATTTCACTTTTTGCTGAGGGACAGGAGCATATTTCTGTCTGTTTGTGTCAGATTAAAGCTCCCTCGAGCAGCTGTAGAAGAATACCAGGAAATCAGAGGTGTATCTTTATTACTTCTTTATTTATTACTCCTGTTTTTCCCTTGCATTGCCAATATTGATCCTGAATGGATCCTGACTGTCAGCTCTTTGGCGTTAATGAACTTTCTCGGGTCCAAATTGCTTTAAATCTCATAAAACCACTTTTGCTTTACAAGAGGTGTCTGTGTCACTGGTATACCAGGTGCTCTGAAGCTCGTGGGGTTGGTTACATGGAGCAAAAAAAAAAAATCAGTATGACAGCTAATGAAGAATCTTTCTGCCGAGATCTTCTCTTCCTTTCCTCGTCCTAGTAATTTTTTAATTCTTCAGGCTGTAGATTTTTCTTCCTGTTGGAAGAGTAGTACTTCTTATTGTGGACTGGACACGGATTTTTGTCAAAGTTTTTATTTCAGGTTTGCTACAGCACAGTTGAAGCAAGTCCTCCTCAATTTTTGCCTTTTCTTAGTGTCTTTTAACAATCCTTCTCGTGCTTTGGATGTGCCTCACCCTTCTCCTGACGCTGGAGGAAATGTGCTACGCTATCAAATTTAGCTCGGAAGATAGAACCAATCCTATTTCAGGAACTTATTTACGGTGTTGATGTTATTCAGTGTTTTTCCACCCCCACAACCCTTCTCTCTGTTTCACTCCATAACCTCCCACCGTAGAAAAGGGATTCATTAACCTCTTTGTTCAAGCAGTACATAAACCAGCAGCTACAACTCCACTCCACTCGCCGCACTCGTTTTTACTACTGTCATTTGAAAATGTCAGGAGCCGGAGAGCTAAACAGTCTGAGGACTAAATGAACAATTTGTCTGAGGTACAAATAAATGTTCCCAGACTACTGGAAAACTCCCAGCACGTGCATTTCCTACTTCCCAGTGTGTGACCTTGACAGATCAGATCAGCTCCCTCTGAAAAGATAAAAAACAAGAGCAGGAGGAAAGGGGTGGAGGGTGAAATTGCATCTTTATTTATCTGAAAGCAGTATTTCCATTCCTTTTAGCCAGCTGAATGGAGGATGGCACAGTGAAGTGTCCGTGACAGCGAGAAAACGAAAAGCGATCTGTGGGTCACACCGGATGCGTTTTATAACAACTTTCTAGGAACGTTTGTACACAATTAAAGGCGGCGGAAATAATTTGCTGGATTTGTTGGCTGGGCGGTTTTTAGGTGGCATCTGGAAATCCTGCACTTCCACGATGCCCACAAGGCAGCGGGAAAGGTGGTTTGTGTCCATCAGACACAGAGCTGCAGCCACCGCCCGCCCCGAGCAGGGCAGGAGCACGCCCGGCCCCAGGGCTCCCTTTGCCTTTGGATCTCCGACTGCAGGGAGAGCGAACGGTGCTTGTGGCAGCTCTGGTGATTTAAGAGACTCCAGTGCTGTAACTCCTGTCCCTGGGATTATGCTGGGAAGGAGAATAAGCACAACAAGAAAGACAGGAGTGCTAAGCAGCTGCATAATTCCGTGCCCGTGGAAACCGCTCTGGCTACAATTTTTGAGCACATGAAAAGGAGGAAAGAACCTTACAGCAGGATCAAATGAAAGGCTGCACGAATAAAAATGCATGGGGAGGAAATTTATCCCACAAGCAAGAAATAAGATCAGAAATTTATAACTCCACACACAAATAAATAGGAAGAAGAAGCTCATAACTCTTGGAGGAGTAGAACGCGTTGCGAGCTACAAGATTATCCCTGAGCCAGGCACCTGGACTAGAATTTGCTCACAGCTTCTTTCCGTGAGCTCGTGTGTTTCATCTCCTCACCTAAATTGCCTGCCTTGTGCACCCAAGCTGCTCACTGAAGGCCCAAGGTGGCCGTTTGGGGCACCCACTCTTGGGAAGCCAACACTGAGTCCAAGTACAGCTACCGAGGACATTTCAGCTTTTTTCTGAGTTTGCAGGCTGCCTTGCTTTGAGCTGAAGGGTGATAACTCTCATGTTTCCCCAAAGGGAAAGGCCAACAACTGCAGTTGCTCAAGAATTTTCAAGAGCTGGAAGGAAAGGAATTGTTGGAGGGTTTTTTTGGTTTTTTTTTTTTTTTTTTGGATGGTGGAGTTGTTTGATGGAGAAAAGAAAAAAGGAATGGAACAGACCAAACACAAGAATCAACCACAGTTTTTTGAACAAAACAGTAAAATATTCTCAGGAAACTGTCTCAGAGGTTTTGTCTCTGGTTTTAACTTTCCTACTCTATTTTAACTGGCAATAAACAAAATTAATTTTCCCTATTTAGCCTGGCAGTTGGCTCATGGTCTCCCTGTCTGTATCTCACGACCTTTTTCATCGTATTCTCACCCCATCCTGTTGAGAAGGCGGACTGTGAGAGTGGCCAGCAAAGGTCAAGCAACCACAAACTTTAAAAAATCCCCAAATTTATAATGGGAATTTAACATGGAGTGTTTAAGAGAGCCACATATTTCCCGGCTTTCCTAATCCTTCCTGCTTTTTTTATAAACCACTTCTTCACCTAGAAAATGTTTTAGTTCCCCTAATTCCTGTTTTCTTGTACTGCATTTTAACAACCTTTAGCAAGCTGGCTGGTTCTCAGACGCTGCAACCACACAACATCCCTGCTGGGCCCAGCTTTTTATTGGCACTTTCTGTTGTCATTTATCCTTTGTGTCCTTCTCCTTGTACAGACTGCTACGGTTTTAAATTCAGATTTTACTCGTCTTTGCTACTTGCCATGGTATAATGGTTTAAAGCACTTAATAACATCAATTCATGAACAGTAATGATTGGATTCTGTACAGAAAATTATTTTTAAATTCAAATTTTATAAAGAATGCGTTACTTAAGTGCATTGCAATTTCTAAATGTGTGAAACACATATAACAGAGCAGGCATTATAAAATATTACTATAGCACACACCACTGACAGAAAATAAAAACAACTGTGTGAGCTTCTAAAAAATCTTTACTATTTAAAAGAATAGGATGCTGGCATTCTACTACATGACTTCTCCAGCTCGGTGCAAGGGACTGCTCTGTTCCCGTGAATTGCTACTTGAAATAATAACATTTTACAGGCTGGTTTTGTGAGGAGCTTTGTGAAAACAACAATACCTGCTGGTGATTCAGTAAACGTGAGGAGCTCTTTGGAGACAAGGGCAGTATTTTCAGCTGGAAGTTATTAAAAAGGTGCATTAGAGGGTAAAAAAAAAAAAAAAAAAGTATTATAGTCATGGAAGTGTTGCTAAATAACCACTTTTTATTGTGTTCTGTGAGCTATTAGCCTTCAGAAAGTTCAGCACAATAACATCTACAGAGAATGCAGTAAAGAAAATGCAGCGGTAAAGGAATGCTTTTGTGTATACATCACCTCTGCAAACACCAGCCGAGAAGCCACAAGGTCCAAAGACAAGCTCTGTAATTTCTCACTGCGTAAGCTGTAAATAATTGCTTTCTGTATGCTGAAATGTTTACTACAGGCATTAAATGTCAGCATCGCCACTGACCTTGTATCCTCGCTGTCAGGGCTGCACGGAGTTTTGCTGCAGGGGAAACAGGACAACAAACAGAAAATCTGATCCGGAGCAATTTTTTTAAAGCTATTTGTTTTCTGTGAGGCCAGATTTATCAATTTTTTAGTCAATCACGTATGTGGACGTGCAATTAAAGTGTAAAGATATAGTTTAGTGACCCTGCTGCTGTACTTGATCACGGCACACACAGAAAAACATCGAGCGAAGCACTTTAGCAAGTGCAACTGCTCATTAAATTGATAGTTCCTATCATTTTCAAGGCACAAGCTGCACAAAATTTATCTCAATCGCTAAAACAGCCTGGAAAGCATCAAACTTGGCTTCCCCAGGGAAAGGCAAATTCACGCTCAGCCTTCATTCTAAGTTTGAAGTTCGGAGTGCTCCAGTTTGTGGATGGGCTACGGGGAATTTTGGGAAGGGGTGACTCTGGGAATAGGAAATTCTTGGAAAACAGAAGCCCCCGGAAAAGATTAAACTAATGGCGATAAACGCCTGTCTCTCCATCACCGTGGATAAAAGCTAGAAAATCTAACATCTAGCAACTAGGTACAAATAAACCAAATAATTCTCAGTGGCCATAACCTTTTAACTTCAGAGCTGGAGCAAAGTCTATTCTTGCTTCTTTCTGCTCTACAAAAACCAACCATCTAATAGTGCCATGGCTCTTTGTTTTGCCACCCAAGGACCTCTCAGTGCCCACCAGGATGGCACCTGCTGGTCTCTCTTTCTCTAAATGACAGCGAAGGAACAAAGTTTTACAAAAAGGTGTGGGCAGCGTTTGCTCTTCACTGGTGGCACCGCGGCGGCTTTAATTCTAGTTGGGCTTTGAGTAAGTGCTGCCAGTTGTCGGCAGAGTATCGTTAACGGTTTATAAAATATTCTTTTAATTGATGAAATGCACCCAGAGGCCTCTTAGGGAAAATAAGCCAGTGTGTATTTATACGCAAGTAAGGCTGAAATGGATACTACTGAAAAGCAGAATGTCAGCCAAAACATCCCAGTCACTCATAGCAAAGCGCTTTTCAAACACTTCACTGTCTCTAAACTTCCTCCCTTGAGTGGGATAAGGGACTACAAAAGTGACATTATTTTTATTTTCATTCAGTGGGCTGGGGCTGACGTGATGGCTCCCTAGGTCAGCTCCATCCTCATAGACAATCACGTTTAGGCAATTTTAAGTATTAGTTCCTCCAAAGGATCATAGTCAAGCCAAGATAGATTATTTTCATGAATAATTCTTGTGAACTGTGGTATCAAATGCTTTGCTAAGTTCAGATATTAATCTAATGCATTCTAGTGTTCTTCCCAGAATATGGAAATCAGAGTCAGTGGTTCAGAAAATTCCTCAGCGAGGCTGGAGGTCCTTGTGGCTGATGATATGAAATATAATATCTTTAGCTTCGAGGATGGATGGATCAATGAATAAAAATGGGATAAGCAGCCTACATCTTTTCAAAGCTCCTGGAGGGATGTGGAGCCTTATTACAGCGCACGGGAATGAATTTGCTTGCACACACTCTGCTCAGACACATCTGCATCAAGGCATAATGTGAATGAGATATGTGCTGGATTCCAACTTCCCATAAATCATTTGGGATGATTGCTGAGGCCCTTCCCGTTGCGTGGTGTCTTGCAGGCTGTAACTGCAGGGATGAACTCGGTGGAAAGTCCCTGGGTTTAGAAGAAAACCGACTGTGAAACAGCCCCATTCTTACACCAAGCAAGGCCAGGTTGAGGCTCAGATTTGCACCTGCATGTGCAGAAGTGGAAGGGCTTTTTTCCTTAAGCTCTGTGGTGTCTGAGGAGGAAAGCTGGGTTCTCTCTTCACAGACTTGGTAAACATTAGTTTCCCAAAAATACAGAGATGGACACGGATGCAGGTGAGGTTTCTGCTCCCTGATGCGTGAATCAAAGTTTTCTATCAGTGCAGCGCTGCTCAGGTCAGCAGTGCCGTCATCAGAACAAAGTCTGCAAACTTCACTGGCAGGACGAGGCTCCGCTCTGCTAAATGTTCCGTAAAAACAGAATGAAAGGCACCTCGCAATCCCCAGCCATCGTACAGGGAGTGCAAGCGGTTCCACGACAAGCTTTATCAGGATTAACTGGAAACCCGGCTGCAGGGTCTCTTCATCTCTCACCCCTCCCTCTCCCATTCAGCATCTTCCCCTAGGATTCCGCAATGGAGCCCTGGAAGGCAAACTGCTGTGGCTCTGCAGCTCTCTAACAGGGGTCTCCTCTGCAGGTAATCCAGCAGAAGAGGACCCCTGCCATCACTCCGAACCCGTAAGATTCTGTCAAAAACCTGTAAGCTGCTGTAGGATTCTGATTTAACGTACCCGCCATCGTCTTGTACTGCTCCTGGAACAGCACGAGGTTTGTGAGAAGATTTGCTTTGCTTCAAGGAGATCCTGGGGAACAACTTGTTCCTCGTATGGTGCAGGAGTGCCACACATGGCGTGCTGGAATGCACGGTAATCCACATATCTTGCTAAAGTAGAGTTATGTAACTTTAAAACTAACCCTTTCAGACATGTCCAAAGAGATACTCCTTATGAACAGCCCTGCTGCTGATTTGGCAATGAAATACGATGTTCAGAGTTTTAAAGTTCTGAGGAAACAAATAAGGGTTCTCTTTTTTTTTTTTAACATGCTAGAATTTATTTAAAATTGCACCACTGGAAGTTGTTCTACATATGGAAACTCTCTTGCTTTGGTTGCAGGAAGCTCTTTCTCCCTTTTGAACTTCAGTTTAGATATAACTCTACAAAACCAACAGGGGCTCATTTCTCTCTTTCCCAACAAGATTTACATAGCGTATCAAACAGATATCTCTCTGTGTACTGAAAAAACGGGTCCAAGCTTCTCTCCCTATGAAGATCAGCTTGCGACCCATACCATCAGGAGCATTTTCATGAATATAACCCCAAATCTTCCGTTAGGAGAAACAAAGGCAGGAGCAAAGTTCAAAGAAAGCCACCATCTAAGATGAGCCACTGGAGAGGAGGTCTCTGATGAGAAGACCCAAAGCTGATGAAAATTAGAAAGAAGGATGATAGAAGCAGAGGTAGCAAATTTTTGTGCTGAGAAACAAAATAGGCTGAGGTGTGGGCAGTGAGGAAGGGAGGCAGTGGAGTAGAAATGAGCAAGACAAACGTCAAATCACAGATGAGTTTGGGGTGGGAGGGACCTTAAATCCCATCCAGTGCCACCCCTGCCATGGGCAGGGACATCTTCCACTGTCCCAGGCTGCTCCAAACCCTGTCCAGCCTGGCCTTGGGCACTGCCAGGGGTGCAGGGGCAGCCTCAGCTTCTCTGGGCACCCTGGGCCAGGGCCTCACCACCCTCACAGGGAAGGATTTCTTCCCAATATCTAAACTACACCTGTTCTCTCTCAGTTACCAGAAGGAAAAAAAACAAATCAAGGACAAAATCCGTAGCAGAAATTTGGCATCATAAAAATCTCTCTTTTCACTCCTTTCTTATCACATTAAATTAAAAGGACTGTTGGGGGACTTTCATGGTGCCCCTTGAGGCAAATAAAGCACATGTTTGTGCTTAAATATTAACAAAAAGAAAACCAAAACCAAACACATCATTTAACAAACAATGCATTGGGCAGAGTCCTGCTGCCTTAAGCAGTTCTACAAGAAGTCCACAAAGTTGTGTCACCAGCCAATCCCCTACAGACACTGCTGAACAGTCACAATTTTCATTTTCCTTCACGGTAAAATATTAACAACTTACATATTTTGCAATATAGTTTAACCCTGTCTTATTTGTATGCACCTGGGAACTCCCTAGGAAGCCAGCAGAACTTCCACTCGCTCAAAAAAAAACCTGAAAAGCTCACGTGGGATTCTTGGGCAGCTGAAAATTAAAGTGCTAATACTCTCATGCATGCACATTTCTGATGGTATTTCCACAGTGTGCGCATTCCATGAGCACTTTTAGCGCTGATGTAACACCTTCTGTTTCCCAGACGAACAGAACTGGCTCTGGCCAGTTATTCAAGATCAAGCTGAAAGTAAATTATCTCAGACAACAAGGGAACGCTGTGAAAGCTCTGTGCGAGTGTGACTTGAATAAAACATGGCACACAGCAGTGAGGGAAAGAAAGCTGCTCTTGGTTCAGCCAGCCGGACAAAGCTTTGGACTTATGGAATTCTCCCTTTGGAGAAACGCGGTCTGCTTGTATCCGAAACAATGGGTTTGTATCTCTGTACGCAGAGGCACATGATAATCAGTTTTAAATCAGTTCATTTTTAAATCAATTTCGGTTTTATCCTGCGAAAAGCATCAACTCAGCGCACGCTCGTGACGCTCACGTTTTGAAAATGCACACTCAGTTATGCTGCACTTTGCAGGAGGGGAGAAATATTTGTGGCGGCAGTAAAAACACACTTTTAATTTTGGAGTCCAAGAAAGAGCTGCTTCATTACCCTATTTCATGGAATCATAAAGGCTGGAAAAGACCCCCAAGGTGATCAAGTCCAAACGTCACCTGAACCCCACCATGCCCGTTAAACCATATCACGAAGATTCCTTTCAACGTGGTTGTAGTCCTGTATCAAAACGTGACCGCACAGATTTGCAACAACCTTGAAACAGGTAAGGGCCTGCTTTATCTTTTGGAAGCAGGCAGTTTTGATCTGGGTGCTTCTTGTAGGAAAATGTTTACAATGAGAACATTTCTAATTTTTTTTTTCATATTTTTTTTTCCATAAACATTCCAGGCTAGTTCTTGTCTGTGTGAGTGAAAACAGCTTTTCAACTCAACTAGGTCAAGTCTGTAACAAATAAACTGATAATTATGATGTGCCTTCCGTCACCTGTAAATAAAGAAAAAGTGTTTTGGGCTGGGGGGACGGGTGTGTGCATTGACAGGAATCAGTAGTGGGGAGAATTAAACCAAACTGAAGCTTTCCATCTCTTCCAATGAAAGCACAACAATAAAATAAAGCGCAATACTCGGGATCAGCTTCTTCTCCATTCTCTTTCAATTCCCTTATACCGTTTCTGGCAGCAGAAGAAAGCCAGCTGTAAAACAGTTTCCTTCAGCAGCATAAACTGGCAGGAAGCCACAGCTTGGAGCCCCGCGGCTTATGGGTGTTGGGAAAGGAGCTGTGGAAGATGCTGTGGTGTGACCCTGCTCCAAACCCACCCCGAAGGCTCAGCCTCACCCTTCACCCCCGTGCCATATTGCTGTGCTGTGCCCAGAGGTGCAGGGATGCCCAGAGTTGCAGATTTTCCCTTTGGACTGCAAGGGAGTGCTCAACAATGTAATTCCTCAGGGATGTGCGCCAGACTTCAGCCAGCTTTCATACTCAGGTTGGATTCTCCCTATTCTTGTGACCAGCCTTCATTAAAGACACAAGGTCCCGACATATAAATTGATTTTTTTGTACAAAAGTAACCTTCAGCCGCGAGAGGAGAGTCGTGTGTTTTTGGAGACAGACCAAATGCTGGATTAGAGGTGCCCAGGTCAAGAAGAAGATGTGATAAATGCTAATGACTCACTGTAGGAATTCAAGGGTGACAAAATGCAGAGAAAAATGTTGTTGCTGCATGCGTCACCTCCTGTGCATATCACAGGGCATGAAAACCCATAATCCCTCCTTTCTGATTCAAAGTTCTGCAAATATTGGAGCAGTCAATATTGGGATCGCTGTGTTAGATGTCTGTTTGAGAAAGGGCCCGGACTGTAAGACATCCATTAACCAGGAGACATGACAGCACTTCCGAGAGCCTTTGATATTCAATCACAGTGTAGCAGCAACAGCAAACTTGGGTGTTGAAATGTCCCTTAGAGGAAAACTTGTTCTAAATTTGTGCTTTCGCTACCCTTCAGTCTCTGTGAACAATGGGACTTGAGCAATTAATTGTGTGTCCCCTTTTTACGTAGGAAGAAATATTCTTTTCAGCTGGCAATTTACAGAGACCTATCACATACATTTTTTTTTTATTTCAATAGCCTTGCATCAGCTTTCAGAATCTGTGATGTTTCAGGAAAAGCTATGAAAGAATTATTAATGCAAGGAGCAAAATTTTCAAATTATTTGCTTTTTGGACAGCCTTCCATACAGTTGGTTCCTGTCAGGAATCTTATCTCTTCTGCCAGAGTTCCTCTCCTGCTTTCCCTCCCTTCTGAGCAAGTGAATGGTAATATTCAGCCCTGGACTTGAAAAAACAAAGCTTTAGAACAACTTTGGCCCAGCCCAGTTTTTGGGACTTAATGACCCAGCGTGACAATCACATTAGTGGCACTTCATGTTAAAGTTCCTATTGCAGGGTGGACGGGAAATGGGAATGAAAAAGTGGTAGAAGTCAAAGCGATGGAATTCCAAAATTGCCAATTCTGTCAAAGAGTTCCTGCCAATCCAAATTTCAAATATAAAGAAAAACCAAAAAACGGTGACTTATCTGTGTTTCCTCAACCGTCCTGAGAACCAGGCCTTCTACATTCCTTGTTTCCTTATCAGATGGAGTTATTTTATCTTTTTGTTTGTTTGGTTTTTTAAGCTAGTTTTAGCAGTGAACAATTTCATGTCTATTGAGTAGAACAGATCCAGTCTACCACTGCCTATCCCTGTGTAAGGCCTTTCTTTCTGTACCCTCTTTGCCAAAGTAATACAAGGCTGCCTGCATTAACGACTGAGAGATGCTGCAGTAACAGGCCCACTGTTCATTTCTATCACAAACAGAACAAAAAGCTTTAAATCACTCAGAGGTGCAGCCAGTCATTCCTTAAGACGGTTGGGGTAATGGCAGTGGCTGCAGAGGGAATGCTGGAGGGCAAAAGCAGAACTTTGGGGTCTGATTCTTCTTTTGTACCCCTTCACGAGGCAGAGACGCGAAAACAAGAATAATAGTTGTTACGGTGACTCAGACTGAAGATGGACTCAGTCCTAAACAGGATGCTTTTGCTCATGAGCGAAAAACCCACTTTCCACGATAGCTGAACACTTGGTTTCTGCATGGAACAATGACAGCATTCACAGCTCTGAAGCTCAGTATTTTTACAATGTACTTTTCCCTTTCTTTGAAAGAAAAAGAGGAAGACAGCTTCGTTCAGACAAGTAATTCTCTGAAGACGTGTGACATCTTTAGAGTTTTGCCTTCAAGGTCTTAACAACTGTTTGATTCCGAGATCATACTGTGTATAGAAGGTTAATTCAGTGACACTAGAACAGGAATGGAAAGTGGCAAACTCAGAAATACACTTGAGATAAGACTTGACGTGCTTTAATGGAGAAAGATATGCTATTCTTGAAAACCCTGTTGCTTTTACAGGATTTTCTTTTTCTTTTCAGAAGAATTTGTTGTTAAAGTCTCACCTTCAGAATTTCAACAAGAATACAAAATAGCCACATTTACATCAGACCTGAACTAATATTTCTCCTTCTTAATAAGGTACTTGCACTTGAGAGGCTGAATAACAAAACCAAATGCAAAATTATTTGTTAAATGCCACTCTCTAAAGTCACCAAAACTGCAAAGAAATCAGAAAAAAAAACCCAAAGAGACTATGAAATGAATGAGGTGATAAGTTGGAAAAATGATGGTGGGTATTTTTTAGAAGTGGAGCAAGATGAACTTCCTGGATTTCAAAGAACATCTATTTCCAAAATGGTGATCTCACCCAGGACAGACTTTGTGCCGTGGATGTTCGGCTGTTGATACAGGAGCACAAGGCACAGACATGAGAAGGTCCTGAACAAAACCTTCCATAGTTCTCACAATCAAAACCAGCAGTTTAAACTGACAGGTGCCAGCCTTGAAGCGCACAAACTGGGCTGAATTACCTGTAAAAACGAATGTAATCATTGCGCCGTCTTTGGAAATGACTCTGACTCAGCGCGGCAGCCTCACCAGTAATCGAGCATAAAATGATGACAATAATTGAGTTGTGAGCTTGCAGCTCTGTAAATCTTGACTGGATTGCCAGCAGATGACTCTGTGTCTGAGCAGTCCCACAGCCTATAATGTCATTCAGTAACAAGCACAATCAAAAACTGAGGAGAGCCTTTAACTTTTAGTTAATCTGCTTCTCAAGCTTTCAGGCAAGTTTCCTCTAGCCAAGAAGCCAAGAAAGGATTATTTCATGAAAATAATCCTTGTCCATTCCGTCAGTTATGGGTTTTTATTTCTTGGACGGGATGATATCTGCTGCCTCCAATGCACTACCATTTGGACAATTTTCAACCTGGAAACATCCTTCTGGCACAAACAATAGAACTGCTGATGGCACCAACATCCTGGCACACCCAACCTTGCGACATCAGCAGCAGCTCTCAAGATATGTCCAGCTTTATGCGTTGCCTAAGTCACAGCTGGGTCAGTCACTAATCAGGAGCTCATTGCCAATGATTTTCCAAAGCAAGATTAGGTGCTTCAGACGCGTCAGCAGCACCCATCGGCCCCCAGGGCAGGAGAACCGACTGGGTTCTTCCAAAAAGCGCAGCATAATCGAGTGTTCATGATCCCAGCCTCAGTTTGAATCCTAGTTCTGCTGGAATCAGGTGCATGGCTAAAAGGAAAGCTGAAGAATAGGGCAAAACGATCTAGGAGGCCATTTATCAGCACTGTCTCACTGCAGAGCTTCTCTCAGCTGCTGTTCTCCCACCAGCAAAATTTGTGAAGGGATTAGAAAAACCTCAGTGTGAGTCACCTCCGAGGACCAGGCAGACTCCAGATAATTCAGCAGAGTTTTCCAGCACCGTTTCTTTCCCTGCCAAGGGGGTGACGATGACGATGGCAATCACAACTGAACGTGCTTCACCAGCTGACCCCAGCAGTTTCAGCCGTGTCAGGTCACGGCTACAGCTGAGCAGCCCCAAGGACCCAGGGCACTGCACTGCAGCCATGCCAGCAGGGCTGAATTAAACCCTGCTGAGGAATGCACCTAAAAGCAAATATTTCCTTTCCAGAGAGAAAACAACTCCAAATGAAAGTAATTTGAGCAAGTCTGGAATCCGTATGGATTCTAGTAAGTTTGCTCTTGGAAAGCAAGTGGTGTCCAGTCTGTACCCTATTCACTTTTTATATGTTGTCAATAACTTCAGCTTGCTTTTAATCCAGGCCAAGATAGTTTTCCCACACAAATCCATGTATTGATCTTCCTCACTCCTCCTGAAACCTTATGAAACCATGAGCGCACCCAACGTGTGTTTAAAGCAGAAACAGGTGCTGCTCTGCACTATTTATATTTTGAATTAGATGATCTTCGTAAGGTGTCCAACTGGGGAATTTGTGTTTCAAAGAGCAGGGACAAGTTTTCCGTGGGCTCTTTCACCATTGTAAAGGATCTGTGTCTCTCTGTACTGAGCTTGGCTTAATTGTCTTCATTATAGCTGGAATGGGGCTGTGTTTATGTGATAAAAACAGTGTTGATATCACAGGCTTAAGTTTTTGTAGAAAGCTGGTAGACACTTCCTGATGCTTTGTTTCACTGCCATCAAACATATAACACTGACACGACTTGTCTCAGTAGAGTTTCGATTTAAATAGCGTTTGTATTTGTAGGCGGGAGAGACACCTAAGAAATATATAATAATTTGTTATTAATTTGGGTATCAGAATTTTAAATTCCAATTCCTCCATAAGGGTCAGGCTCCTCTAATAGCTCACATACTCACTTCTCCTTCACTGGCGGTGGGACTGGATTTGCATGAACCTGGGCTGGTGCTCCCAAGGGCTGGGGCCTGACAGTGCTGCTGAAGGCAGAGGTGAAGGATGTGTTGAGAACCCCCATCTTTTCAGCTTTGTGTGTGACACCTCTCCTGTTAAACAGCGGGCCTGTATTTTACCCCTGTTTCTGCTTGTTGTGTAATGAACCTTTTCTCGTAGTTTCTTGACATTGCTGGCCAATGCCATTTTGAGACGAGTTTTTGCTTTTCTAACTGCAGGTCTGCACACCCTGGCAATGCCCTCGGAGTTCTCAGTGGGTATGTGACTGATTTTCCACCTCTGGTACTCTTCCTTTTAGATTTGAGCAGACCCAGAAGCTCACAGCAAGCCAGGGGGTTTCTCTTGTTCTGCCTGGTTCCCTTCCCTTTAAAATGGAGGAATGTTTTTTGTGCTTCCAGGAGAACATTCTTGAATAACCCCAGCACGCGCTGCTTACCAGTTCCTTTATCCTCCAGGGAATCTTCCCACAGAATCGCTCCCAACTGAGCTATGAGCAAACTGAACTTTGTTCTTCTAAAATCCAAACCCTCTGTCTTAGCACAAACCTCCAGGATGCTCCAAGGCTCCCAGACTCCACGATGTTGTGATCACTGCTGCCAAGGCCGCCACTGACCGGGGAACTACAAAGCAGGTTTTCTTGGTTTGGGAGCAGAAACTCCAGCAGCAGTTCATCCCGGCCGGCACATCTAAAAACTGTGAGGAAGCTGCCCTCTCGGCATCCCAAAAACTTCATGTCACGTGAACTGATGTGTGAGCTGCTGGATTGAACTTACAATAAAAGTCTGCATCGTTGGAGTCACCCATAAGAACCAGGTTCTGTTGACCCAGACTTGTTCAGGTGCCCCAGATAATGCTTTGGTTTCTCACCTTGGTTTACAGGTCACTGGCAGGTGCCTACTGCAAGATTCCTCCTTGGAGATGATCTGGGTCTGATCCTGACCCAGAGTCACTCGTCAGGGTGACATCAGCACTGTGGGACAGTCAACAATTGCCACAGCTGACTTCCACACTTTCAAGGTTCTGACTGACTGACATAGAGCACGAGCCCTCCTCCTCTCCTTCCCTTCCCTCTCCATGTGTACGGAGCATCCATGGCAATCCCTCAGTCACGTGAGTGGTTCCCACAGTGTTACATTTGCTCCTGTGGCACCACAAGTTCCCAACAGGGCACAGAGCTCCGGTTCCCCAGGTTGGCTCCCCAGGCTCCATGCACCGGGACACATCCTCTGGAGGCGTTGCTCTCCTGGTTCTCATCCTGGAAGGAAGCTAAGGGACATTTGTTCCTGCTCTTGACGGCCTGGCTAATTTCCCGCTTGGATGCAATGACCCAAGCGTTGCCACTTTGACCTTCCTTGCCCCTCAAGACCGTCAGTTTAAAACCCACCTCACCAAGCTGGCCAATCTGCTGCCACCTATTCACAAATATTTTTATTTACATATTAATACTAAAGCATAGAACACTTCCAAGTCATCACACCCTCTGCAAGCTCATGATTTACTCCTGAATTCCTACGTCCCTGATCACAATCTCTAAAGGAAAGCTAAACCAGTGGCTTGTCTAAAACTGGTTTATTTTGCATTTTTTTTTAATGGGCCAGTACTAAAACAAAAGTGATGCTCAAATGAAAATAATCATTCATTTTAGGGAGATCTCTGTGAAAATTACAGCTTTTCCATGTTGTTCTTGAGGATATCATTAGTGGTTTGGAAATTTGGATGCATCAATTCTTTTGTTTTGAAGGTGACTTGTGTCCCAAAGGCTTGTGTATAAATATTTTATCCCACATTATTTTATGGCTGTGTGGATTCACCATTTAATCTCCAGTTATCTGAAAGAGCATCGTGACTCATTTTCTGCTTGCCTTTTCAGGTGTTTCATCCAGAGCTATTAGGACAGCATGTCCACCCCTCATTATCCCTGGAAAACGGCAAATCTGATGAAACAGAAATGACGCCAAAAAGAATGATTTCTCTCTTTCATCTTTAATTGCAGATTTGCGTGCACCCATGCAACTCTAAGTTACCTAAGGGCTTGAATTGCTGATTTTGTTGTTATTCTAGCTCAGATTTTTTTTGAAATCTTGTTGTGGAAAGAAGAAAAAGAATTCTTAATCCGTTGTGTGCAACTCGCACTATCTGAATTTTATTTAGCCATTCTTACTGAGCTAAAGCTTGGTCAGCGTTCCTGCTCATACAAGTTTACTTCTGTCATCCTGTTGCTCTAAAGGAACCATTTTCCTCAAGCATCTAATGATGTAGAAGAGCACCCAGATATTCAGGTAAGGATTATTCCTGGCAAGCAATGATGCAAAACTCTCCTTAAATAAAACTGCTTTTATGGCCTGCAAAACTATAGAGCGTTTTGTAAATTTAAATAGGCTGTTGGCCTACTCTTCAAATGGACATATTTGAATCAGGCGATTGCACGCAAGGCACCGTTTCAAACAGGGATAGGCACCAAAATTGGACAGCTCCATGGGATTCCCTGTCCAGTTTATCTTCCTGTCACTGGTTTGAAGGCTCTGAATATTCTCATTGAGTTGAAGGAAAGGTATCACGTTGGTAAAGCATTAAATTCAACATATGGCCTGTGAGAGCTCAGTATTTTAATCCCCAGAGAGCTTTTCTGTGACCTTTGTGCTTCACTGGAGCCATCTAAGAAACAGGGATGATAAATGTGTCTTTTTCCAACTCTCTTTTAACCTCCTGTTTTATGACTGAAACATACATATTTTTATATAAACAAGTAAATATCCGTATGTTTTTTATACACGGGTCAATGTTCCTTCTCAAAAAATGTGAAGTTTTTTGGCAGCTCTCACAGCTGTGCCATCTGTACAAAACCTTCACTCAAGTGGGAAATGCTGCGGATGAATCAAGATGCTTTCCCCATATTTATTCCGCTATTGTCAACCCACATGATTTTCTCTCCCTTTTCTTCCTGGCTGCCTGTGTGAGTTATTCCTCCTTACCCCACCCTGAGGAGTTTTTCTTCCCCGAACACAAGGAGAGCCTTTGGTGCAGAGCAAAAGACTTTGCAGAAGGTTAGACTATGGGAAACATCTAACAGGAAATAAGAAGGGGGGGAAAAGAGAAATTGATTCAAGGGAAATTATCAGATGGATTCAAATTCTCCTCTTCTGCTCTGTTAAAATGACATCTTCGAGGAAACCACCCTGATCTCTCACGAGCTGTAAAGGAGCAGACACCACGGGAACACACATTCCCGGGAAATACAGGAAATTGTTCAAGTGCCTTCCTTCAGGTACGAGCTAACACAGCCTTTTGGTCACTGGTTGGGATCTTGTTTCATCTCTTCAGCTCGCTGATCTTGCCTGGATTTGTCAGCTGTTCTCCATTTTCCTCCTCTGCAGGCTGTCCATAGGCTGCATTTCCCCATGGAACTCTGCCAGCGCAGTCTGGCTAACTGGCTGCTGCTGCTAGAAGCTGATAAATCTTTCCAGGAGCACAGGCAGCCCTGAGAACGCTCCGAATTGAAACTCTGTTTTACATCCTTGGCTCAGCAGACAGAGTCCCTCTCTGAGAACAAAAGCTCCAACAGTTAAGTGGAGCTGAAATTCCTTGAAGTGGCAAAATTTTCCCCGTGTCTGGGCTGAAGTTTAAATCTGGATAACAAATCAGAGCTGGGAACTGCCTGAGAAGCTAAACCTGACCTGGCCTGGCTTTTACTTCAGGCTTTGAAAGCTGATCTCACTGCCTGTTGTATTTCCCTTCGCTGAGTAAAACAAATTGCTGTTTCGAGTGAGATTCCATACTGGCTCTCTGTGAAAATCATTCAAATTACTTGAAAGTTAGAAATCAATAAAATAAAGTGTCAGTGAATAAAACCCCATCAAGGAAGGAGAAGCCCATTTCTAAACTCATTTTCTTTCCTTATAATCTCTTCAGACAGTCTGATAGAAGAGTGATTGTAGAAGATTTGGAAAGATTTTGTTGCAAGTGTCTTTCCTCCTCTAGATCTGGACCATGTTGGAGCATCAAATAAAGAATATCCTATTCCCTCCCAGAACACACTGCTGGTTTTTCTTGCTTTTGGGGAGAATTTAGAGCACAGTAGAGAAAGAAGTTCTGAAATCTATCACAAGGAGGCTTCTCCAATGTACTGAAGAGTCATGGCTCAAACAGGAAATAAAATCGTCATGCCTATATTATATCTATCATTTTAACATCCAAATGGATTTAACGTGTTTTGTCCGTATGAGGATTTCAGATAGTTATGAAAGATGATTTCTTTCTATGCTAGGCTTTCTAAAGCTCAGAATTCTTGCACTCTCTGACACATATTATCCTTTCTGTTGATGAAGTATGAGATCTACAATAAGCTCTATGTCTAACGCTGTTCTTTGCACTTTGATGAATGTTACGCTTATTCCTAAATTTATGAGCAAATGAGAAACTTTTACAGCCACGGAATAGAAAACAGAAAATAGTTTTCTCATTTTAATAACTTTAATGAAATTTTTCTATGTACTGTAATTTTAACACTCACGAACAGGAATAGACACACCAGCAAGTAATAAATCAGCCTTGCCATTCCTCTGTTATTTCCCACCGTGAGTGAATGTTGTAGATTTATGTTCCGGTAATTCATCACTTTCCATCCATTATCCCGCGAATAATTTGTTGTGTTTATAATAACAGATTCTAAAACTCATTATATTTAAATCCTCAGAAACCAGAAAGTGAATAAATTGGAAGGTTAAAAAAAAAAAAAAAAAAAAACCTGAATACGAAATTGGCTGCTTTGGTAAAAATACAGACCCAAAGTTACAATTTTTTTTAATTTCATGGGTAATAAAATAGAATTTACCTGCTGCAGCAGAGCGAGGGGTGGTGGGTAAAGCCTCTGTCATGACAACTAGAAGTACATTAAGAAGCAAGGATCAGCTAAAAACTACAAGCCCATTCTCCTAATGGTTGTAGCCTCACTTTCATTAAATTAAATACATTACTTCATTTGGTGTATTTTTGTTATGTGAAAACCTAATCAGCTTTGCTATCTAAGATCTTTGCAATCTTTCATCTGTCTCTTATTGACTTTTATTTAATCTATCTCATGGAATGACTCTGGTGTTCAGTCAAAGGATGATCTGGATGATCTTAGAGCTCTTTTCCAGCCCTAATGATCCTGTGATTCATGTTCCATATTACACTGAATGTTTGGATTTTTTTATAACCTAATTTTTATAACACTGGAACTCTGAAACCACAGAAATGGGAAATGTGTATTGGAATGAATACCTGAACAGAAAACTTTAAAACTGTGCACAAGGGCTTGGAGCTCTTTAGGAGAGGTTTAGGTGGATATCAGGAAAAGGCTTTTCCCTCAGAGAGTTCCAGGCTGGGACTTTTCCCGAGTTCAGACCTTTCATGCATTAAATCTGAGGGTGTAAATATGTTGTAGTTTTCCCCCGCTTTTCCAGTTGTGAAAAGTATCAATCAAGCACAAAACTAAAGCAGTCTAATTAAACTGTGTGCTGGCAAGCAAATCATCACCTGGTGGAACTTGTTTTGTGACCCAAAATTCCACTCTGGGCTTGCTTTGAGCATTGAAGATGGCAGAGGCACTTGAGGAAGAGCAATTTTTCCCAGAGACGCGTTTCCTTTTGATGCAAGCCTTGAAAAGGCCAATATGTTTTACTGAGGACAGATTCCTTTAAGTTTCATACAGACAGATATCATGTAATGACACCATCCCAAACCAGGAATTCTAAGAGTAGGGCACCACTGAACCGAGTGTCCTCAAGTGTCACACCCACACATTTTTTGAACCCTTCAAGGCACGGTGACTCCACCACTGCCCTGGGCAGCCCGTTCCAATGCCTGACCACCTTTTGTGTGAGGAAATCATACCTAATATCTGATCTAAACCTTCTTTGGCACAACTTAAGACCATTTTCCTCTTCTCCTGATGGTTTGCTACGGGCTGACTTTCCACTGCTTGTTATTCCACCACGAGGAACACCCTGCCAGGCCAGCCTGTGCGAGCACACACTGTGATATTGTTCAGATTCAGAAAGAGATGCTAGCTGCACTTGCCAAAGAAACAGAATCCCTGCAATGTTCCAATTCATCCCGAAAATTAATGATATCTTTCAGCAGGAGCCTAAGCAGCTGCTTGAGCCCAAGCCTGCCTTCAGAGCAAGCCATCCCACAATAGCGGGATTAGCTGAGGGTCACGAGAGCTCTGGGAGTGAGCTGTGTCGATCTCTTGTTCCTCTGAACGACCCCACGGGACCAAACTCCTGCTCCTAATCACCAGCTAAAGACAAGGAATTAGTCAATAATATTAGGCCCTCCGAACTTTTAAAAGACACAAAACTCAAAGAAACTGGAAAAGGTAAGGCAGAAATTAAAAGTTAATTTATGCATTGCTTTCTATCTGTTGGTTCCTGACTTTCATTTTACCCGCTCAACAGGTTTACATCAACGCACTGACTCCCAGCCCTTCAGAAACTCCCTAGGATCTTCAAGGGATTTCCCTCACCTCCACAGTCTGGCTGCCTCCTTCACGTTTCAAGTTTCCCACTCTGGAATCCCAGAATCCAGGACTGGTTTGTGTTGGAAGGGACTTCAAAGCTCATCTCAACACAACCTCTGCCACGGGCAAGGACACCTCCCACTAGAGCTCGTATAAATCTGTAACCCACTTGTTTGCGCCCTCTGAAAGCAACTCTTCCTCAGTCTCTTCCTCACCCCAAGGGTTCAGTTTACAAATTTTTTATATAAAATCACAGCAAAAGAGGGAATTGGGGAATAAAACAAAGGAAAATTCATCATCATCATGAGATAGAAATCTCAGCGGGACCCGCCAAGCAAAGATTGGTCTTGGCTGCCTTTTTTAGAGAAACCAAACGTCTTTCTACTCACAGGTGCAGTAGGATGAAACACAGGGTTGGTACAGAAAAAGAGGTTCCTAATTAAAAAGAAATCTTAAAAAGAAAAAAAAAACTCAGGAAACTTAATAATCTTTCAAAAAATAACGTAAGTTTTCATTTCTCTTGCCTAGAATCATGATACGGCTTTAAGGACTCTGGACCTTCAAAATAAAACATGCCAGACTCTAGCAAACACTGAAATCTGTTTCAAAAATAATGATAAAAAAATCTTTTAAATTAACTCATAATTAATATTTAGAATTTAGAACCTTTAGAATCTTCAGATAAAATATCCAAAATGTGCTTAACATATCTTTGGAAATCTAAAGGGAGACCAGATATATTTGTAGCCAACCATTAAACAGAGAAGTTTACAATAAAGTTCTCTCCAAATGTGAAAATGTTAGTCAAGAAATGTTGAAGTTTAATAGAGCCAACCACAAAGCACAGAAATAAAGCCTTGTCACTTTGTATGGGATGGTAAATACTATGTTTGTCTCATGGAAGATTTAACGTGCGTTCAAGAGGGGTTTCTGCATTAATGAGCACCCCACTAAAGTTTGTGTTGTCCCCTCAGTGCACAGAAATGAGCTGCACAAGCAGAAATCTCAGTGCCGGCACTGATCACCATCCTGGAGGGTTTAGACAGCAATCCAAAAACAGGAGGGAAGAAAACCTTTCAAAATTAATCTGTGGGCTCTCCCTAACCAAAGCACGGCGTTTTAGAAGAAAAGAATAAGCGTTTTAGAAGAAATGAATGTTTGTCACTGAGGGTTTTACTGATAAAAGCATTTCTGACGTTATTCTGTTCCCTGCAAAGCCCTGTGTAACTCGCTCAAGGGAAATGCCCAGATGTGGAGGCATTCAGGTGCTGCTGCAGTGGAGGTTCCAGAAGCTGAACCCAGCCCTGAGGAGTCCATCAGACGCCACCTGAATGCACCGGGCTACAGCACGGTGTAGCAGCCTGAGACAGGAGAGTTTCTGCTGCACAGCGCTCCAGGTGCTTTTCACACCTTTCCACCAGAGAGCCGAGCGTGGCTCTGTGATGTAGGAGCAAAGACAAAGTGGGACTCAGGTTTCTCGCACCAGAGGACTCGATGTGTCACCACTGCCTGCCCTTCTTCCCCTGAAACCGCGGTGGAAAACAGAACACCTTGATGCAGCCGCCCTGCTTTTGGTTCTTGAAGGACGCTAAAGTCTTCACTGTTTGTGTTTTCTCCACTGATAATAAAGCAACTAAAGTAAGTAAGTATTTTGACTTTGATTAATGTGGAATAACAGTTCCCATGTGTGTAGTGGCTTTTAAAATCCAAAATAGTGTTAAGGTCATAGAAATACTTCAAGGTATATATAGGCCCCACAGCTGAATCAAACCACTGGAGTGAAGCTACAGCTGATGTGAAATATGAGAAGCATTTCAGTTCATGGCAGCAGAGTGAGGCACAGGAGAAGAACCGAAGCTTCTCGGTGTAGAGCTGAAGGGAAGACAAACTTCATGAACGGAAAGGGAGCCAGGCTTTAGGGCTCCCATCCCTTTCCTTTAACATTTCTGTGCCTTTTGGGTCAAGCAGAGTTAAAGGAATCCTTCATCTTTTCCAACTACGTAAACACATTTTTCTCTCTCTCTATAATAAGAAATAACTGCCGTGTTGGCTATTACAGCAAGAGCTCAGTGCTACTGATTTTTACCCCACCTTCTGCAATTTGGGTTATTGGTAGCTTTATTCACGAGCCCACATTGAGTGACTCGCTGAATCGTTACCAGTTCCTGGTGTCTCAGTTATTAGCTCTCTTCAGAGCCTCTAGTCCACTGAAGAACTTCATTTTCTCTCCAAGAAAAACAAGGAGTCCTTGCTCTGCATTCCAGGGAGATTTTCCTCCCTGCTGGCACGTGGGAGAAATGGGTTGTCCAGGCTGCTTGCCCGTCCCAGGAGCTGCAGCTGGGACAGCCCAGGTGGTCAGATGTTTCCTTCATCTCTAATATTCCAGATTCTTCCATCCCAGCAGCTACACTGCAGTCTTTTGCACTCAAGTCCAGTGGGTCAGCTTATATTTTTTAGCCTGAACAGAGGGAACTGATTAAAACACGTTTTGTTTAACGTCTTAAACGTGCTGGAGCGGGGGTAGTTTAAAGAAATGGCAGCTGCATGGCCCCAGGACTTTTTTCGTCTGTCCTGCCACTGTGATGCAAATAGCATAAGTGCCTAAAAAGACATGACCCAGCTGGGCACGTTGAGAGGCACGAGCACTCAGAGGTTTAATAAAGACCCAGTTCTATTACTGGCACCAAAGGCGAGGTCAATTCAGGAAACGCTGCCGCTGATTCACAGCCTACTTCTTGCTCCTTGCTTTAATGAGAAAACCCAGTATGGCTAAAACTGAAAGTGAGACCTTGCAGTGCAGCTCACATTGCGTTTGTAACTGTATTTATATGGTTCTTGACTATGCTTGCTGAAAACAGGCTTTAACTTCTTATTATGTCCACTGTTCGTTACCTATTTCCCAAACAAATACCTGCTTTGACATCTGAAGGCTAAAGCAATGCTTTCAAAAGTCTAATGTGGCATATTTCTATTCTGCAGTCTAATCCCACAAAGGCACAGCGAAATACAAAAATACCTCTGAGAGACACAAAATCCGAGTGACTTGGGGGACACTTCCAAAGTGGAGAGCATTTAGTGAAGGATGCCCTGCTTTGAACTGTCAGGATGTCCTGAGGTGTATGAGGTTTTATAGAGAAAACCAGCAACGAAAGCTCTACCTGCCTAGAAAGGAAAACCATCCTACAACTGAGAATTCCCAGCGGTGTATGTAGGAAAAGGCTGGTTAAATCCACTTCCAGGGAATGGGAGGCTGCTTTAGAGGCAGTAGAGTCACAGATAGCCGAATTCCACATCTCACGCAAATTATCGCTGTGGTTACAAACCTCTCTATTTATATATTTCCTGGATTTCATTTCCTTGCTTTCCTTGATGGTGATGAACAAGGATTCAACCCGGAGGCACCGAGGTAGCAAGGAGCTGTCGGTCAGGAAGGGTTAGGCCTCTCGGTCAGTCAGCTGCCACTGTCAGGTCTAAGGAGATGGCTGAAAAGGAGCGTCACAAAAACACTCTTTGCATAAGGCACTTGAGGCACTTTGAAGTATCCCAGATTAAGCAATTTGAGCAACAAAGAGCAAAAAACCCCAATTTATTTGCGGTGTAATAAGTGTGGTGTGAGGAGAAGGGTCATGCTTCCATGGGAAAAGTCCTTGAATGTTGCAGACCGTCATCTGCTCCCAAGGAACTGCAAAGCAAGTGCCTTTCCATGAGTACAAGCGGCTCCTGATGTCAGGTGTGCCTGGCAAACCTTAGAGGGACTCATGGGATTTTGGGAAAGGCAGTATGGTGCAGGAGATTCAGAGAACGGGACATTCGTGGAATCACAGAGGCATGGAATCACTAAGGCTGGAAAAAAGACCTTTAAAACAGAGTCCAGCCACCAGCCTAGCACCACCACAACGTTTACCACAAACCATTCCTCAGGTGCCGTATCCGCACGCTTCCGGTAAACTTCCGGTGATGGTGACTCCACCATCTCCCTGGGCAGCCTACTCCAATGCCTTGCAACCCTTCCTGTGGATTTTTCTTTTTCTTCCTAATGGCTAATCTAACCCTCTCCTGGTGCAACTTGGGGCCGTTCAAGGAACTGCTGCGGCTTGCAAGCAAATCAAAAGCCGCCACCACGGCACCAAGCTTCATTATTCCTTGCACAATAGAGGGGCCTTGAAAACGGAATGAAAATAAAAAAACAAGCTAATGGAAACTTACTGTAGCAAGAGTCATTAACTGCTTAAATAAATGCAGTTTCTAAGCTTATTACATTAGAACAAGTGTCACTTTTACTGACTTGGAAATGTGTGGAGCTGCTGCAAACTACTGCTGCATCCCCATAAAAGATAAAAGGAGAGCGATTTTATAAGCTCACAATTGTGTTTACCAGGGGCTAGAAAATGGAAAAAGAGCTGGTCAGATAAGGAGGGGGAAAAAAAAAAAAATAGTATGCATGTTTAGGGTAAAGAAAAGGAATCATCTGCTGTGAAGACAAGGAATTGAAAGCCTGTTCAAATTCCTCTATTGCAAATGTCCTTATTCATCAGTTTGTTTATTTCCATTTTTCATGGAAAGATACTGATAATTACCCAAAGGCTCTCCAGAATGCCAAAAACGCATCCACGCTTGTTTTCCCTTATGAGATCCACTTTTTATGGAATTAGGTGATACACCACCTTTCTTCCCTTCCCACTGTGAGGTCAGTTCTGCAAGATGAGAGATCTTTTCTTAAGTCCAACATTACTTGAAAGGAAACCAAAGGAATGGGATTGTTTAGCTATGGCTCTGCTCAGTGCTAAGGCTCCTCCTTACTGTGTCCCACATTACGGGAATGTTTTCCTCCAAACAGCCTGGATCAGAGCTCTCGGCTAGAAAGGGTAGAGCAGCAACTTCACCTGATATCTGGTAAGCATTCTACAAACTCCTATTTTGTATAATTCTCAGAAGGGGCAATAAATGGAACGGAAAAATAATGGGAAAAACAATGAAGTTATTTACAGCGGTGATGAGCTGCAAGACTTACAGACATTAAAGCATTTTCAATTTAATTTCTCTATTTCTACTGATAAAAAGAGAGAGAACATCACACGAATTTCTTCACTTGACTGGGGGGAATTATTAGTGAGCTGTGACAGCGCTGTGTGAAAGACAACTTGAATGTGCTTTTAATCATGACCTCGTTGACAGGTGCAAAACTACTTTAAAGGGAGGTGAGATGGCCAAGGCAAATGGTGGCTTATATTTTGAGTGAGCTTCACTGCTTTCTGCAGCACAGATTGGAAACCAAGGGAAATCTATAGCCTGTAAACAGCTTTTCTTCCCATTTAAAATCTGTACATTTTCATCGCAATACTCAGATAAAACATTAAGTTTAGCTAGAGGAGGGCAGATATCGAATTCTAAAGCTTCAGAGGAAAAGAGAGAGCGAAAGGAAAGATGAAAAATGTATTAAAGGCTGGTTTCTGCAGAAAGTATAAATGTTTCCAGTTGAACAGTGGAAGTCATATGCTTTGGTGATATATTAATTCCTCTCAGCTCCTTTAACGTACCGGCCACCATGTCATAAGGTAGTCTGAATGAAATTCAATACTTGTGAAGTTGGAGGTTGATAATGATTCAAAATAAAATTATTTTATCTGTGAAATATTCTACTGAAAATTGGGGTCTGATGGATCCTTGATTTGCTTTTTTTTCCTGGCGGAGCTAAAGTTGTTATGTGAAACTCACCCGACCCAGGCTTCAACTTGAAACCCAACACACAAGCTGGCTGGGAAATAAAACAATTTTTGATTTCTGACTCTTCAGTTTCAGTTTTTCAGTAAGAGCCCTGGATTATGTCTGGCTGGGATTCTTACCAGGAGAGAAAGGTTTTTTGGGAATTGAGGATGACTTTGTACTCTCCCCTTGTGCTGTCTTCTCTCTTTCCCCAGAGCACCTCTCTCGACGGTGCCCTTGAAACCCAGCAACTGGATCCAGAGGAGGGAATCTGTGTGTGTGTGCCCAAGCTTGCTCTTTTAATAAATAGAGTGATTTTACGTAGTCTATCACTTTCAAAAGTTCTGAGAGAGCTAAATAAAATCAATAAATAGACAGTAAATTTATAATATTAATTATTAGGAGAAAAAAAAAAGAAAAAAAGGAAATAAATTGCTTTCCTCGATCTGTCCTGCTACACATTTCAGTGCAAATACAGGAAATGACCGTGGTTTAACAGGCTATTTTCCCTGTGTTTTCTGCATCCCACCTCCAGCTGGGGTAGAGTGGATGGTTCACAGATGGGTGCATTAACATCTACAAAGCATCTGGCAGGGAATGCAAGCCTGTGAGGTATTCAGCTTCCCTGGAAGCTGAAGGCATGCAGCACTCAACCGAGAAGCCTGAATCGTGCAGTGCTTTAGCACGGAAGCAAATTTCTTCCTTGCCCAGTTGGTCACCAGTTTGAAAACCGAAATACGAACACTCGTAGCCTCGTCGAGTTTGTGTTAGAAAACGTACAGCTGTCGTGGTTACTCACAGAAATATTCACACAGATATTTCTCCTTCTGCCGTCCCGTGACAGCATATTCCACAGACCTGGTTGGGTGTTATCTCTTCCGTTTTTAAATATCCTGCCTTCTTTTTTCAGTGAAGGGCTTGGAATGCTGGAAGCGTTCAAGGATGGGGTTTGGAGCACCCTGGCCTAGCAGAAGCATGGCCAGGGCTTGGAAGAGGATGGGCTTTAAGGTCCCTTCCAAGCCAAACCAGTCTGTGATTCTACAACACGATGCTGTGGCTTACACCAGAAGCGTTTCATTTTCAGATTAAATATTAATTTCCCAAGAAATCGCTGGGTCACATTTTCTTAACCTTTCTCTACCCTTGTCTTCCCTCCTGCCCCTATAAATACAGGACTAAGTTAATGCCACAATTACCTCCTTGCAGGCAGCAAAAGGCACGAGACAGCGACAACAGGAGTTTTGGCACAGCTCGTGCCAAACTGCAGCTCTCATTTATAAATCCAGGAAAAAAGGAATGCATTTCTATCCAGCAAGATCATTGTGTACCACATGAATAATGTTCTGACTGGGGATAACACGCAAAATGAAAACCAACTGACATTTTGATACAACACAAGCAAATTGCTTTGCTTTGGAAAAAAATGCTTGATCTCCCAAGGATAAATTTGGCATCAAAATTGGGGTTTAGTTGACTCATTTTTAAAAGAGATTTCAAAATCTGTGACATAAAAACAAAAGAAAAATTCAACCTTTATAAACAGTCTGTATAAACTGTCACAATGCAATTTTTTTACACTGTTGTTGAAAACCCATATACCAGATTCTAACCACGATCAAAGGGCACATGAAAATATTTGGGTGTTTTCTCCCGTACCTTCTTGCAGTTTTTCAGTGCAGGTTCTTTGTATTATCCAAGACTACTTGCAGGAAATTTCCTGGAGAAGAAAGACACCCCACCTTCCATGTAAGCTCCTTTGATTTCTTTCTCTCTTCACAGCTGGCCCCACTGCTGGTATTCCAAGGTTCATGCGGATTTCTGTGCACCGTAAATGGCACTGGAAAGGTACTGAGGCCTGTTTTGCTGTATATCTGCTACCAAGCCTACAGGCAACCTGGCCTGCCCACTGAGCAGGACTAGAAATTCAATTTTCACTTTTTATTTACAGCTTAAATCCTATACAGCTACAAATTAAATCAGACAGATGTGATCAGAGCGGGTGGTGAGGACACGTGCTCACCTAGCTCTGATTCCTCGGTTTGGCTCGGGATTTAAAGTCAGGAATTTGGACCGTGAGGGTTCAGCTGATAAAAGTTTATCACTGCTTAGGATGCGAGCTGTGATGAAAGGCACTGGGAAAGTAGGAGCAGGGTCTGATCAACAGCAGCAGGGAGCGTTAGGCAAAATGTCCCTGGTGAGGCACAAATAGGCAGAATTTGTCCCAGGATAGCACTGCAGCATGGAGAGAAAAACGGGCAGGCTTTGATGATTTTGCTGCAGTAATGACGCTGGCTGTGCTTGCTCCCATTGCAGCTCCTCTGGAGGGGATTACCAGAGGGAGGGTGTTCATCCCTCCATCCGAACAGAAACAGCTTCACTTTCATCTCAGAGCTTTCCAAAGGCATTAGAGAAGTTTCCCAGCCAAAATCTCCTAAAGAAGCCATGGTGCAATGGGACAAGAGAGAAGGTCCTCTTGTGGATTAGTAACTTGCTAAAAGACAGGAAACAAATACAGGGGAAAACATGATGGGTTGTGCACAAGGGAGAAGATTATCACATCCCACATGGATCTCTCTTGTTCAGCAAATTCCTAAATCATCTGGAAAATGGGGCAAGTAATGAGGTGAAAAAGTCAAAATTCAACATTTTAAAAATGCAGTAAAGACCTTCAGCTGAACTGAGTAATTCCTCAATGGATTGTTCATTCACAAACACTTTTATATTTAAACTGTTCGTTCCAGTGTTTGAAATCCATATTTCAGATGGGAGAATATTTTCTTACCCAGCTCCATTTCTGCACATCTACTAGGTTTGCTGAAGAAATAGCCAAATTCTGATGGCAGTTATGAAACCCACTTGCCAATCTTCTCCACCTTCCCGAAGAACTACCTGGCTGCCTTACCCTTCATTCACATTTTTTCCCCTTTCACTGACTGTCTCCAAAGTTGTTGAGAGCTTGTGCTGCGAAATCTTGATCCTTGTTGTCCAAATAGATCAACGAGAGAAACTTTCCTGAAGTGACTTTATTACAGTTGTCACCGCCTTGGCTGGGTCTAACAGGCATTCGAAAGGTGAACACGCTGAAAGAACCGGGCGTGAATTGTTAAAATTTGGATCGCCTCTAGTGCTTGATGCGTATTTGTCGGCTGCCGTATTTTAACACACCGAAATAAAAACACCTGATGGCAGCCCCCAGCTGTCTCAAAGTGTCTCAAATGATTCAGAGGGGGGAGAGTGAGCGTCAGACAACCCCCAAATGGTGCTTCCAGTGCGGATTGCAGTGTAAGTGGTGGAGGGAAGGGAAGCGCAAGGGGCTCTGTGGTAAGATATGGGAAGTGCAGCAGCTGCTCTCATTGCCCGGGATGAGATTGTCCCCTCATTTCTGGGGACGTGGTGATGATCCATGGGCAAGACGCACCACTAGCTCAGAGAGTCTGATATCCATGTTTCAAGATCAGAAGGAGCTGTGGAATCCATCTGATCTTACCTAGCACGGGGTAGGGCAGCGAGCGGTGCCTCCGTTTTTCTGTAAAAGATTCCTCCTTCCCCTGTGAGTGAACGATGTTATCCCGGGAACCATGGCTGAACGGCAGGCTCTCTCTTGAGTACATCCCATCACAGATAAGGCACTCTCAATCTAATTCTTCCTTCAGCTAAAAGACATTGAATAAAGTGATGGGGTCCAAAAAATGCCTACGAAATCTTCTGTGGCCGGGTTACATTGGAAACGAATGTTTATTGGACAATCCACAGTAATGCTTTGCTCCTCACAGCTTCCAATTTTGGGGATAAGCCTTCCTCCTTCCCCCTTTTAGTCCAGGGAAAACTCTAATCAGGCTTTCCTGATATTTGTGTTTGCCTTGTAACCCCGTACTTCATCATCTCCTGCTGTAAGGGCTTGATCAGGGGGTCTGTGTGGAGCTGTGTTAGAAACACATCTGCAGCTCACATCTCACAAAGCCATCACATGGAAACCAGATCCTGCTTTTCAGTGGGTGAAAGGATTGGACAATTTGTCCTTAAATCTTTCATCCATCCCTTTGCTTTTCCGTCTGCAAAGAGCACCTTGAGTAGAAATCACACGTAAGACTGAAAAGGCAGTTACTACAGTAAACTGAAAATGCCAACAGTGCTGCAACACCAAGGACTAAACTGTGCAAGGCTGTTATGGCTTTGAAAAAGTGAAATTCCTCCCTCTGTGCTAGCAGAAGTGAAACTTGTTCATCATAAACTCAGTTTATAATCACTATTACTGCCTCCTGCTACGTTTTTCATTTCTAGAGGATTCAGATGAGAAGATACACATAAACACATGCAGGAAACAATCCCCTCACACCTACAGAAAAGTTAAATTTTAAATGAGAAAGGTCAAAGAAGTTCAGACTGAGCAAAAGTGGAGCTCAGTTATTTTCCACACCCCCTACCCTTTCATAATACCTGGTCACATTTGCATGTATTCCTCCTGACAGATTCCTGTGAGGCAGTAAATTGGTTTCATCTGCGGAAAAGCAGACTAAAGGATTTGTGCATGGTCACACAGCGAATCTGTAAGGAAAAAGGAATTTGGGCAAAAGTTGCAAAAAGCACTCTAAGCCCTGGACCCTGAATCTATTTCAAACAAAGGTATATCTGCTTAGTCACCCGTATTTTCTCAGGTAGCAGTTAGCTCCGAGTCCCTTAATGAGCTGTATAAATCAGCATTTTTCTCGAACTTAATGAGGAGAGACCTGAGCCTCCTTTATCAAACCCACAGGGCTCAATCTCCCAGAATACATGCATATACCCCTGCCTGGCTTTTCATCCCGTAAAGCAGAGTGTTTGAGCCATACACAAAGAAAACACAATGGAAGATCCTGAAGATAATACAATGGAATATCCTTTCCCTGCAAGAAATGAACAATGAAGCTGGATAAGGGTTTTTCTGCCTTTAAACTATTTTCAATAGGAAAGCGCTTTTCATCAGTTATAGAAGGGTAGACAGAGTGTGTGTGTTTTCCTCACAGAGTTTCGTTTTCCCTTCTTCCATGAAAAGTTTTGTCTTTGTAAAGACAGAAATGATATTCACTGTGTTTTGGGAGGGGTTAAGGGAGAAATTTAACTCCACGATTTTTTTCCTCCATGGTCACCCAAAACTGAAAACACTGAAACTGAAAGACAAAAGGAGGGAGGGAGGGAGGG
>VZRN01000693.1:41334-258869 GCA_013397935.1 Dasyornis broadbenti | reverse complement strand
GAAGGAAGGAAGGAAGGAAGGAAGGAAGGAAGGAAGGAAGGAAGGAAGGAAGGAAGGAAGGAAGTCAATCTCTAGCAAAATCAGTAGGCCAGAGTAGAGCATTTCAGTCAGAAGGGACCTACAACAATCACCCTTTTTTATTCCCAAGTATCACCATGATTACCTCACTTCTGGGAACAGGGGTGAATTTAGCACCAAGTAGTGCTAATTACCAAAGCAAAACATTTCCTTAAAATGAAGATTTTCAGCATGTAAGACTTCAGATCACTTTCATATTTCATTAATATATAGTTTTGGAAAGAAAAGGGAAGAGCTTGAATGTTATTTTTTCGTTTTCTCTCTAGATATTAATATAAAGACATTATTTGGTTGATATGACTTTTTAAAATTCTTAGATAATCAAAATGAAAGAATGAAAATCTGAACTCATGAAGCAGGTGGCATACGGGTCTCTCCGGAGGGTAACTGAAATTAGGATTTTAATTACTTTTTGATCAGAATTGTGACTACTTCTCACAATCTGAACCTCTACAGAATCACAAAACTTCTTTCATATGCACATTTGCTTTTGTTAGTCATTACACCATATTAAGTTCACACTTTTTGATGTTTTTGTATTGAATTAGATAATTCCCAAAACTACCATAAACAGCGAGGGAAAAAATATTTAGGAGAGAGTTATGCTTAGTTCATGCAGAAATATTTAGCTGTCAACAAGGCAATGTTTCAAATGAGTGCCTAAACAAAATCATTTTGAGCAAATTTTCGTGTCGTTTCAGAATTAAATCTTTTGAAGAGAATGGTTTGGATTGGAAGGCATCCCAAAGCTCATCCAGTTCCACCCCCTGCCCCTTCCCAGGTTGCTCCGAGCCCTGTCCAATGTGGCCATGGATCCTTCCAGGGATCCAGGGGCAGCCACAGCCTCTCTGGGCAGCCTCTTCCATCCAGCCTACACAAGAGAAAAGCTGCAGGGATGCTGCAGTGATTTAGTAAAGCCTGGCAAAGCCCTTTCCCTGACAGGAGCAGCATCCCTGCTGTTGGGTTTTCTCTCTCTGCCTAAAGTCAGTTTTTGTAAGGAACCCAAAGCGCTAAGAAGCAGACTGGGAAAAAGACTGCCTTAGAAGAGATGAAAGATGGAAAATCAAAGGCTGTCTTCGGTCAAACCTGGCCTTTCACCTGTTCTTGCTGAGAGGTTTGTGCAATCTGGAGGCCAGATGGGCAAGCAAACCCATGAGCCTTGCTCAGAGGGGTCCCTCTGCTCGAAACACTCTCTCCTCATCGGAGTTTGCAAGAGCTGCTCACCAATTGCCGTGATGGTCTCAACCGCTCTTTAACCACAAATGCCAGCACACCAGAGCTTTTGAAAAATTTTTTCTTTCCCCTCCAAGGATAGCTTGTGACCACTCCAAGAGCGTCAAATACAGATATAAATACCAGAATGCAGGTAGGTGAGTAAGGAGCCCCAAAGCACTGCAGAAGCTCTGCAGTTTATCTTAGAGACATGCAGCAGCTTCCTGACAGCTTGGCTTCAACTTCAATTCTCCTTCTCCCCGCGCCAGGCACCATATGCTGACTGCTACACTGAAATGACACTTAACCCACAAGCCTGCAACAGAGAGGCTATATTTAAATTCAACTGTTAGGTGAAAGTGTGTTTCAGAAAAAAAACCTCCAGGAAGCTGCATCCAGATGGCTGCGGAGAAGAATCTATATCGAGGGATTTGGGGGAGGATAACAGGTTACAGCAGTAGCACTTCTGAAGTTGTGGCTATGGAGTGGCTATTCTCTTTCCTTTCAGGTGGAGTTAAAACCATTGCATAATGCAGTGCTTGGCATTCAGCTTGACTGTTTGGTAGAAAGAAAATTTTAATAAATTTGGTTTCTTTGGGGTTTTTTTGTAACTATTTCTGTCTGTGTGTTATCAGTCTCAACTTCTTACTTGAAGTTAGCCTAACAAAGTAAAGAGAAATGTTAATACATTTATTTCAGCATTTTGTCAGTATAGCTTTACTCTTAAATGGCAGAGATACACCAGGGGGAAGCTCTATAACTGCTGGAATTATCACCATCGAATATTAGACATTCTGAATTAGATCATTCCCAGCATTTTAGCCTGTTCCATAAAGGGAGAGATGGCAGTCAGGGAGCTGATTTTGTTCTCCAGATTTCCAAAGCGAGTGTCAGTACCTAAAGCAGTTCAACAAAGCTGTGACATTGGCACAATTTTTGACTTCAGTGTTTTGGAGGGAATGCTTTAGAGTAGCTGAGAGTATATACGAATGATGTCGGTGTTATCACAATGAGTGCATGAAGCCATTAGTCCAAGTTCATCTAAAACATCATCCCTCGAAATTGCTTCCCTTTATACCCCTCTGCGCACACAGACTTGACGTGAATACGTGCATACGTGCTTGAACTAAGGGTGTTGCAGGAATATTTCAGGTATTCAGCTAATTTCAGAGAATTCCAGAACATTCTTACATTTATCCAAGGGCTGTAACAGTAAATATGAGGGCAGGATGCTCTCACAGCCCACATAAAGCATCCTACGGAGGCAGGATGGTGGAAAATTTTATGCGTGTGTGTGTGCAGATACACACACATGTATACATTCAAACCAGAAAATGAATTTCAAAACAAGTACGTTATAAAATATTGTGACTGGGCGACTGTCAGTGTGCTCCTCACAGGGAAAATCATGAAAGTCTCTCAATGAACAGTGAAATAACACTATCTTGAAAAAACAAAGTTACACCTCTAAAGCTGGATTGGATTGAACGACATTTCTGTTTGATCTGGTTAGTCCCCAGCACAGCACCGATCTCACACAAATCAAACAAACCCACTGTTTGTCCTCACATTTTCTGAGCAAAATCTGGGACACCTCAGTTCTGCTCTTCCAAAAACATCTGACCTGCAAAATTCAGCTCAAGAAAGCTCAAGATAAATCTTTTAAGGTTGGTCTCAGCTAATGAGGCGTAGCAGGGTGGCAGAGCACTTTCTTTATGGCCCACATCGGCCTTCTGAGGCACATCCCGTGCAGGGGAGGACAGGTTTCCTCGTATCTGCTCATGTTCCAGTGTCAGGCAACCCACAAATTTGCCATTAATGCACCCAGTTATTTGGCTGTGCTACGAATTCACCGCTAATCTAATTCACAAATGAGTGTCCGTGCAAGGAACAGCCCAGTTCACTTTCACTCTGTACAGGAACAGAGATTGGGTTTTTAATGACAATTACAGCCAATCAGAAGAAAAATGCTCCCTAACCCCTTGGTGCGGGAGGCATCACAGACCGCAGCCCCTAAAACACAGACTCATGGAATCGTGGAACCACTAAGGTTGGAAAAGCCCTCCAAAATCATCGAGTCCAACCATTAGCATAACACTGCCAGGCCCACCACTAAACCATGTCTCTGAAGTTTTTTGAGCACTTCCAGGGATGGTGACTCCACCACTTTCCTGGGCAGCCTGTTCCACTGCTTTACAACCCTTTCAGAGAAGAAATTGTTTTCCTGAGATCCGTCTATGACATGGAAGAAAAGGAGGCGCAGGTTTGGCAAGCAGATAACAGTAACATTTCAGTCAAAACGTTTTGCTGCTGGATTGGGATTTTTTAAAAATAAAATAAGTACAAACTGTAATACCTACAACAGGTATACAACAGGTTATATATAATAAAATATAACAACAAAGCCTGTAGTAACTATGAGTTCACATCTTTGAGGAGCAGTGTGTTTGCCATTCCAGCTGCTCAAATGTAGGGGATGCCATTGGAAACCTGAAGGAGTAGGAATTCTGCTCTCTTCCGCATCTGACATCGGGTCAAGGCATCTCTTTGCAAGTCAGCAGAGCTCACCACTGCCATTGCCTCTGTCGGCAGCCAGCACCAAGGGTGCAGAGGCTGAGGAAAGGTGGAGGGAAATGTTATCTCCTAATTCTACAGTGAGAGTTGATTAATGGCAAGACAGAAAGTAACGTTTTAGCAACTTATAAAAGAAAATTGTTGATGACATGATGACATAAACGATATAAAATTATGTTGAACCAGCACACTTCATATTATGCAAAAATATACAGCCAGAAAACTTTTGAATTCTGTTGTAGATCTATTACCTGAGCTTATCAGCTGTAAATTTTCCCTCACTCCTGTTTAAGAGCCTCTGAATTTCACCGTCTTCGATCAATATTTTTGTTCTGCAAACTCCTTTCCTGCTCTCCTGCTCTCACCAAATCCACAGTACTTTGCCAACTCCTGTAATTCAGTCCCATGTATTAAACTCCTCTAACTCACAAAACCATCAAGGTTTCCTCCTGTCAGACTGAGCTTTTTGCTTTTATTTTTATAGCCTCGCCACATTTTTTATTTTGTTCCTCTCTCGTTCCCTGTCCCAAAGTTTTTTTTGCAATCAGAATCTGAGCCTCCTGATCCAAACCGGGAGGGATAATCTTGTTAAACACGTCAACTATTCACACAATTTTCCATTCATGACAGTGGAACCATCCTAGTTGATAAAAAACTGGTAAGCTGCCTTCCTCAGCACAGCGGTTACTCTCCTCAGGTACCTAAATAAACAAATGCCACACTAAGGACAGAAGCCTTTTGAAAATGGGAGGTTCTTGTGAAAATCTGTTTCTGAAGGCTAGTGTTAAGCTGTATAGAAAATGTCAGTGATTGACTAGTGAAAAAAAAATAGTACTTAAACAGCACATTTAATTGATATGGCATTAGCTTCAATGACATTTAGAGAACATCAAAGACTGAACATGTCTGCATCATGAGGAATATGAAGCAAAAAAAATGGAACTTCAGCAGAATGATCAAATTTAATTCAACGAGTAACAATAGTTAGGATAACAAAATATTCTATGCAGCAAGTTTACTCATCCTCTTAACTTTATTTGTGCAGCCTGAAATTGGATTCCATAGAAATGCAAAGTTTTTCAGATTGCTGAGATCTGAACCTTTATCTTTCCCTGCAGGCTATTTGTATTAATCTGCTTTTCTTTGAAGCACAGAGCTGTTAAACTGTTAAAGCTCATTTGAAATGTGGCTGTATTTCTATCAATGGACCCAGATAGTTGAATTCTAGATTTTAATTATGCTTTTTATACTTTGGAGATGCTTACTTAGAAATATAGTTGCAACAAAAATATGTAATTAAAGAGTTTTTATTGCTGCTGATTGGTGAATTGTGTCTATATTGACAACAGGAGGTGGCTTAGCATACAGAAGAATTTACATGAGCCACTTTCTGTTAGTGATTAATACAAAAACCATAGCCAGCTTTGCTACCCTACCTTCATTAGTACTTTGTCATGAAATCAAAACATGCAAAAATGTAGAATGCCTTGTGCTTTAAGAGTGAAGTACAAGGGTATTTCACACTTGCGTAGCGCCCGTCCTACAAAACCAGTTAAATACATAGCTGGGAAATCAGAATTCATGCTCTTCATCTGACATGTCTGACTAACTTCTCCAGTTTAGCAAAAGCAGAACTGGACAGTTTCCACCCTGTAATGCTCAATCACTTTTCCCATTGAAACTGCAGCTGTGGGATGGCCACAGCACTGGGGAAAATTAAAACAAAACATAATTAAAAAAAAAAAAAAAAGTAGGAACAAGCATTGCAGCAAAATGGCAAAGGTGAGCTCCATTTGCTTTTTAGGGTATTATTGCACAGCAGGAAATGTGTTACTCTGTGCTATGCCTGATTTGAAATTTAAAAAATCGTCTTGTGCCATCAAATATCCCTGGCACTAGCATGGAAAGAGACACAGAATAAACCAAATCCTTTCACAAATACCACCACCTGACAAAACATACGCAGCATGATGTGAGCGCATTAGAAAAAAATGGCAAAAAGGAGGTGTTTGTAATGGACAATTGTTTTCTTCTTGAAGCTACTCATTTAAGATTATCAGTACTTTAAAAATGGCTGAAAACAGAAATAACTACAAACTACTCCAGAGGGAAGGCAGGGTGTGTGTCTGACATCCTCTGTGCCTCAAGATGGGTTCCAAAATCTGCACACATGTGTTCACACATATCCTCAGATTTTTATATCTTTTCGGTAAACTGTTAGTTGCATAACCCACCTCAGTGAAAATGGTGGTTTCAAAGTTTATTTGGTATGAAAAAGGGGTTCAACCAACCTAGAAGCATCTTAGAGAAATCACAGTTTTTAATGGTGGAAAAGACCTCTCAGGCCATCAAGTCCAACCATCAACCCAGCACCATGTTCGCCTCTAAACCATGTCCCGAAGTGCCACATCTGCACACCCTGTGAGCACCTCCAGGGATGGGGACTCTGCTACTGCCTTGAGCAGCCTGTGCTGGGGCCTGACTACGCTTCCAGTAAAGGAATTTTCCCAATATCCACCCTGAGCCTCCCCTGGCCCAGCCTGAGGCCGTTCCCTCTCCTCCTGTCCCTGCTCCCTGGGAGCACAGCCCGACCCCCCCGGCTGCCCCCTCCTGTCAGGAGCTGTGCAGAGCCACAAGGTTCCCCCTGAGCCTCCTTTGCTCCAGCCTGAGCCCTTTCCCAGCTCCCTCAGCCGCTCCTGGGGCTCCAGCCCCTTCCCAGCTCCGTTCCCATCCCTGGACACGCTCCAGCCCCTCCAGGTCTCTCTGGCTGTGAGAGACCCAGAAGTGGACACAGCCCTCGAGGTCCCTCAGCAGGGCCAGCACAGGGACAGTCACTGCCCTGGGGCTGTGCCCACAGCAGGGCTGGGACAGCCCAGGGGCCATGGGCCTCTTGCCCACCTGGGCACCCCTGGGCTCCTGTCCAGCCTCTGGCCCCAGCACCCCCAGGACATTTCCCAGTGGGCACTTTCCAGTCACTCTGCCCCAGCCTGGAGCTGCAGGGGTTATCGTGGACAAAGTGCAGGGATCCAGCACTTGGCCTTGCTGACCACCCTGACACCATTGGCATTGGCCCTTCAATCCAGCCTGTTTGGGTCCCTCGCAGAGCCTTCCTAACCTCCAGCACCTCAACAGTTTTGTACTGCATTCAGTAGAAGCTGAAGATCTCGTGAAAAGTAAATGTATAGTCCTTGAACACACTGGTTGTGAAGGGTTCTGCCTTCACCTTCTGCTTCTGCCTGTGAGGAGCGTGACTGTTCCTCATTTCGCAGTATGGGAATTAAATCTCCATACTACTGTTCCAAATTCCACCATTTGCTATCAGTGACAAAAACATCATCACTCTTTATGTTAGAAAGGAGTTAAATAAATCCCAAATCCTAATCCTTTTGCTGGATTAGTCTCAGCATCAAGTCCGCAGTGGACACATTTATGCTTTTATATATTTCCCTCTGTGTATGCCTGTCAATTTACAATGAAGATCAACATAGCATTTCACCCTAGTCTAGACCCAGAAATTTCTGTAGTTTGTCAGTTCAGCCCTCCTGCTCTAACTACAGGTGGGTTATTTAATCTGAGACAGCGAGTTTAATACCCCACAAGACTAACTCACAGGTCATGTCTTTTCTGCATAACATTGTTACAGAGATAGAATGATTCTTGATTTTCCAGACCTGGAAAGAGCCAAAGGGTAAATAACACAAGTGTCTTTGCCTGAGGCATCTGTAATGTGAAGTCATTCATTTTACTCCTTTATTACTTTTCAGCATTGACTAAAAGGTATTACCAAATCTTGTGGCAGGAGAATAATTTAATTTTTTTTTTTTTTTTTCTCCCCAGCAAGCAGAAAGCATAGGGAATGTTTTGATTCTGAGTTATGTGTTGTGGGCCACATTCCACAAAACATTTTGCTAAGACCAGACAGGTGAGATATTCAGTGATGTATCTCATGAAATGACAAACTGTGGAGAGCTATATTGATTAGTAGCAAAGGTGCAGAGGAAAACTGGTCTGATTGCCTGAATAACGAAAGCCACACAACTTCTTGCATTCTCTCTTAGAATCACAAAAATCACGGAATAGTTTGGGTTGAAAAACCTTTAAAACTCATCTAGATCCACCCCCTGCCATGGACAGGGACACCTTTCACTATCCCAGGTTACTCCAGCTTCATCCAGCCTGGCCTTGGGCACTGCCAGGGATGCAGGGGCAGCCACAGCTTCTCTGGGCACCCTGGGCCAGGGCCTCCCCACCCTCCCAGGGAGCAATTCCTCCCCAATATCCCATCCATCCCTGCCCTCTGGCAGTGGGAAGCCATTCTCCCTTGTCCCAAACCTCCAGGCCCCTGTCCAAAGTCCCTCTCCAGCTCTCCTGGAGCCCCTGCAGGCCCTGGAAGGAGCTCTGAGCTTTCCCTGGAGCCTTCTCTTCTCCAAGCTGGACACCCCCAGCTCTCCCAATGTGTCCCAGAGCAGAGGGGCTCCAGCACGTGGAGCATCACCGTGGTCTCCTCTGGACCAGATCTAGCAGGTCCACGTCTTTCTCATGCTGAGGACACCAGAGTGGAGTGCCAGGTGAGGTCTCATGAGAAAAGAGCAGAGGGGGTGAACGATGTTGATTTGATTTGGCAAGAACAAATGATTCAATGAATGTAACGCACCCCAGCAGCAGCACAGGATGCTCTTCCATAAGAAAATAGTGAAATATGAGATGGATTTTGGATACAATATCCAATGCCCTAAACTTTAATATAAGTGTTTTTACCAAACATAAAGCCCTGCGTACTTTGTGATCTACTTCTGTGAGGTGCTTATAGTGCTGCTAGAAGTCTCAGTGCACCATAGCTATTAGACAATCCCTAGAACAAAAATAATAGGATATGACTAAATTTGTGTTCCATTTCAGTAATTAGAAATAAATCTCTCCGTTTTTTTTTCTTTTTTTTTTTTTTTCGGGGTGGGGGGGAGAGAGGAAGAGATTTGGAGCTGTATATGTAAAACAAATAAAAATTCAGCCTGTGTAGCTGGGACATTACTTGTAAAGAATACAAATGTCCCACAAATGTCTGAGCTCCTGAAAGAGAGCTTTAGATTAGATATTAAAAGGAAATCCTTCCCTGTGAGGATGGGGAGGCCATGGCCCAGGGTGCCCAGAGAAGCTGTGGCTGCCCCTGGATGACTGGAAGTGTCCAAGGCCAGGCTGGATGGGGCTTGGAGCAGCCTGGGACAGCAAAAGGTGACCCTGCCATGGCAGGGGTGGCACTGGATGAGTTTTAAAGTCCTTCCAACCCAAATCATTCTGTGATTTTTGTGATATTATGGTGCTTTTTCAAGTCAGTGATATTAGTGATCTTTACCAGTCAAGAGCACCATCTTTCCCATTTAGTCTGATTCTAGGTTTGGTTTAACCTGGTTTCTTAAATAGAGGGGGATCACGGATCAGCATTTTGGTAGTAGATACAGGGAGGTGTTACAGGCAGATGACAACATCTCTTTCTGAACTTACTGTACACCCTCAAAAGAATTTCACCCATTTCTAGACATATTAAGGCCCAAATCACTTTAAAACTATTCTCACGTTTTATAACCGTACATCACAGTGGGCAAAATAATGTGATCACAAAGGCACACCCAAAAATGTTTAATGTGAGTGCCAAAACATGAACCCTTATAAATGCCTTGACTTCCAGCTGCAGTCAGACCCAGCCACCAGCCAGGGCACAGGAAGCTGTGGAAAAGCCATCTGTATTCATTCTGGCACTGGGAGAACAGCTGGCTCCCCGGATTTGCCCTGTGGGTACCAAGCTCAAACCACTTTCTGCACCGCCCACGTAGTGGGATCTCCACTCCTGGGATTGTCACCATCATCTGCCTTTGTTTCCTGGCTTTAAGGGATGTGACTCCTTCTGAAATGACTGATTTGTTAGCACATTTCAGGATGGTCTCACGTCACAATGGAGAAGCAAAGCACAAGCTTTTGTTTTTTTCACCGCGACTGGGAAACGCACATTTCACGAGGATAAAACCGCTTCTTCTCAGGTACACATTGTTCAGACAGGGCTATGAGTCACAAAGCCAGTTGATAAAGTGTAGGTGGACCTTCCTCCGTTCCACCCTACCCTCTCTATCAAAAGTTCTGCTTCCTGTCTGAATTCTGAGATATTACCAAGTTTACTTAACTAAAATTGACCTTTCCCTGCTGTTTATTCCCGGTTATTATGGCAGAAGCAGCACTTCTGAGGGAGACAGGAATGTTGACTCATGCATATCATAGGAATTTCCGGAGATTCAAGCTGAATTAGAAAGAGGAGTCCCATGACCTCAGTTTTTGTTGTGTAGAAACTTGCCAAATCCCAGTTTGTTTTAGCATAAAAACAACATGAAGGCTGTTTGATTTCTGTCAACAACCGTATAGCATCTTGCAAACCCACTCACGGTTTGGAATTCTTGTGGTTTAACTGTGAAGACAAGAGAAATAGAGTGAAATAAGTGGGATTTACACATTGTGGATCTAATTTTGCCTCCCCATAAATACAGAATTGGTACATGGAGACTTTTTTTTAAAATTAGAAGTACAAGTCTTTTTAATTTTAATGTCCTGCTTCACAAGCCTTGTAAATTTAAATGTTCTTGTTAATTATCTCCAAATTCCAATAAATTACTATGTTTAAAGTTCCTTTTTAAGTTATTCACATTCTACCAATCACACAGAATGGGAGAATGACCATCGCTTTCAAAATAAATTTTGAACTCTTTGATTGTTTATTTTGTTTTGTTGATATTTTTTTTTTTTCCTGTCTCTCTGAAAGAATGAGTGTCAGGGAGTTTGATGTAAGGTACTGATTTCTAACACTCCTTGGTGATTTGGGCGGCGAGGAAACACGTGCCCAAGTCACACAGAACTGCTACATCAGAACCGAGAAACAAGCACGCATCTGTGCTCATCCGGGCCGAGGAGACAGCAGTAAAAACAGACAGAACCATTACTTCACCAGGCAAATTCCTAAATAAACAGATGCACTTTCGAAGTCAACCACGTGAGAAATAGTTCTCCTAAAAGGAAAATCAAATTTCAGAGGCAACTAAAATAAAAATCTCTTCCTGACACGAAAACAAAAAAAGGCAAAAAAGCCAAACCAAACCAAAAACCACAACCCCCCATACACACACACACAAAAAAAACACCAAACAAGAAAACAAAATACAAAAACCATATATTGACAGCTCTTAGCACTGTCAAAGCATGAGCACACAGTGGATCCAGAAATTAAGATACAGGTGGAAAATCTATTGCATACGAATTTCCCATGACATTATCACAGAACAAATCTGTGGAAAACACATTTAAATAGAGCTTCTGTAGCCATGTGCATACCTACTTTTTTTTGTACCTTGTCAAAGTTAATTTCATTAACTATATCCAGAATAATATGGAAAGATAGAGAAAATAATGGAGCAAAGACAGAGTAGCCCCCGTATGAAAAAGAAGTTTCACCTTAATATGTTTCATTTACAGATCCACAGAAGTCTTCTATTGTAGCCACAGCTAAAATTTAATGGATATGTTTAAGGCCTAATCTAGAGCTGATCAAAATCGTGAGAAAATGCAGCAAAATCTGAGAGAATGTTTCTGCCATAGGCATTTTAATACAAGGATCTAATCAAGAAAGATCTTCTGGCATTGCCAGGGTTATGAAGTTTTTCCAGATGTCTGATTCATGAGCAAGTGTGTCCACAGCAAACTTTGTTAATGTCTTGGCCACAGGCTCTTACTCAGACCCCTGAGTGCAGAGGATATAGGTTCTTCTTTCTAAGGAGCAGTATTTTTCTCACTGCAAAAAGGTGAATCATTTAACTAATTTATTTAATTCATCCATATCTATATCTATATCTATATCTATATCTATATCTATATCTATATCTATATCTATATCTATATCTATATCTATATCTATATCTATATCTATATCTATATCTATATCTATATCTATATCTATATCTATATCTATATCTATATCTATATCTATATCTATATCTATATCTATATCTATATCTATATCTATATCTATATCTATATCTATATCTATATCTATATCTATATCTATATCTATATCTATATCTATATCTATATCTATATCTATATCTATATCTATATCTATATCTATATCTATATCTATATCTATATCTATATCTATATCTATATCTATATCTATATCTATATCTATATCTATATCTATATCTATATCTATATCTATATCTATATCTATATCTATATCTATATCTATATCTATATCTATATCTATATCTATATCTATATCTATATCTATATCTATATCTATATCTATATCTATATCTATATCTATATCTATATCTATATCTATATCTATATCTATATCTATATCTATATCTATATCTATATCTATATCTATATCTATATCTATATCTATATCTATATCTATATCTATATCTATATCTATATCTATATCTATATCTATATCTATATCTATATCTATATCTATGTCTATGTCTATGTCTATATCTATATCTATATCTATATATCTATATCTATATCTATATATCTATATCTATATCTATATCTATCTACATCTATATCTGTATCTATGTGTGTACATACACATATCTCTTTATGCACACACACCCATATATGTGTACAGAAATACGTACTCATGAATGTATATAAACACACATTCATATTCACGCTGATTCCTTCTCACAGTAACCACCAATACTGGAGTTCCAGACACCAGGAAATTAACAGGCACCACAGTCTGTGTGTTTTCCATTTATTCTAACGTATCGAGCCTTGCGTTTTGCTGCTGAAAGCATCGTTACAGGTTCACAGAATCTGTCAGTTTGGAAGGGACCAACAAGGGTTATTGGGTCCGACCGCTGGCCCTGCCCAGAGCCCCCAACAATCCCAGCCTGGGCATCCCTGGCAGCGCTGTCCAAACGCTCCTGCAGCTCTGGCAGCCTCGGGGCCGTGCCCATTCCCTGGGGAGCCTGGGCAGTGCCTGATCGTTCTCTGGGGGAAGAACTGTTTTCTAACATCCGACCTAAACGTCCCCTGACACAACCTCAGGCCTTTCCCACTGTCATGAGAGACAAGAGATCAGTGTCTGCCCCTCCTCTTCCCCTCACAAGGAAGCTGGAACTGTGATGAGCCACCCCTCATCTCCTCCAGCTGAACAGACCAAGTGTCCCCAGCCACTCCATCCAAGCCCAAGGGCTTCTGGAGCGTGACAAGGCTTGGGGCTCCTGGCGGCGTTCCTGACCTCGGGAACCCCTGTACAGCTCGATCTCACCCCCGCTCTTTCCTTCAGTCACGGCCGCTTGAGCATCACTGACTGAGGGTTTGTTTTACAAAAGGAAAATGGAAATGAACAGTTCTTCATAACATGAGACCTCACTACAAGTCCTTCATTTTTAATCAGTTGCACTTATTTAAATATTTCTTTAATTTATTTTGCATGGTTAGATACGTGAAATGAGACAAAAGCCTGCATTCTGTTTGTTATTGAGGGTTATCAGGTTCCTTATGTGTGTAAGCTTATCTGTGCAAGGTTTAGCCTTTAGTGGCTTTATTATTATAATCTGTAGCTGGTGTTTCATGGAAATGGCTAAAGGTGTAGTTTAAATAAAATACAATTAGGTGTGACTTGATAAATAAAATGATGTCTTTGTTCACTTTCTATTATTAGAGCATATTTATCAATAGGCAAAGCTGATATTTTGCTTGAGTTCCTAGTAAAGCATCCGATTCCACTGCTAGCAGTCAGGGTATCGTTAAGAAATCCATATTAGTTAAAGCTCAAGAACTGTAAGAATATAGTTCAGAATTAGTTGAAACACAAATATTTATTTTAAATTAATCAATCACGTTTCCTCAGGTCTCTGATTCTGCTGATCTTTCTGAATATTTAGTAGAGCGTCTGTTCTGTTTTGATTTTAAATTATGCTACTCACAGAAGTCAAAACCTCTATATGTGCTTTTCCCTCGAGAAATCAGCATTCACTCCTCAAAGCCAGATTCTATCTCTTGGATGCACGCAAGACCTGCATACACAACTTCCAAATTGCTGGTGGGCTCTGCATGTGCATTTTGCAGAGCTCCGTATGTATCAAATTGTCTGCTCAGTAACAATATCTTCTCAAGCTGCATTAAAAAAGGTAGAAATCGAGAATATCAGAAGATGAATTGAGATACAGAGCCATTAATGACCTTAAGAACACCGTTATCCATAACAATCATATTGGGATTCTAGGCAGAATCAAGCAACAAGACATTATTTTGAAGCATTGCTTTTCTTCACAAGGATCGGTGCTGGAATGAATCTGTAACTACCAAAAAAAAAAAAAAAAATTTCACAGCCAGCATAATGACTGTGAAAACCTGTAAAATCAATCAGCCCGAGCCAGAAGACAACTAAGATTTGGATTCAGAGATATCGACCACGACCTCAAGTCAACGACAGTAGAAGAAAATGACAAAAATCCTTGAGTGAGCACATTCGGTGCCAGTGGCTCTTTTTCTGCGTGGAAAAGGCACAAATGCCCTTCTAGACAAAGAACCACACGTTCCAATCAATGCCACTGGCTCTTTGTACAGAGAAGGTTTCTCTGCTACTCAGTCGTTTTTCTGTACAGAACATGCCACCCATACAGACTTAACGTATGGTCAAAGAGAAAAACCTGAAAGCCGTTCTCTTTGGAGACAGCTACTGCCCTAGCAGCAGTAGCAGAAAAGAACTACATGGGGGCAAAACAAAAGCACAGAGAATTTGATTCAAGGAATAAAAAAAAACATCTTTTTTCTTTTTTCTTCAGTAACTAGAAGAAACCTTGGTAATTGTTTTCTCCTTTATGAAAGTCACCAGCGTTTGATGTCCTCTACATCTTGAACATCACTGATAGTACCAGCAGGGATACTGAAACAAAAATGAAAAGGAAGGGCAAATGAAAGAACAAAGACCAAACTAACGAAAAATCTTCAAAGAATTAATGAAAATGACCTGATTTCATGCACAAAACCCTGGCAGACTACCCTGCTGACTGAAGAATGTATCTATTATTAGTGTTAAACAGCTTTTACACTACTTCAGTGATTGCATGAAACCATTAAGTTACAGCCTCTATTATACTAATTTTTTTAGGGCAACTTAAATGATTTATGAACTCACTAACTGAAATGATGACACACCATATTCTCTAAATAAATGTTCTTTGTTCTAGGGAAACATATCAGTAGGAGGTTTGATCTAATAATTATCCTTAAAATATTAGATTTTGAAAGAGGGTATATTCTAGAAATAGATTATAATAATGTTTACGAAAAATAAGATTCGCTCTCCTCCTCCTTGCCATTTGAGTTTCTTTAAGATCTTTGATTAAATACACCGAACAAATAAGGAGAAATACAAAGAGAGATTGTCAAAACACAGAGTCCTGCAGTGTATTATGGAAAAAAAAAAAAATGTACAAAAGGCAATCTTGGCATCAATATTCTCCTCTGTTACCAAGCTGAAACATGCTCATGTTCTTGTCGAGCCGGCTCCTGAGAATTCTCCTTATCCTGCAGGCACAGCAGTGTTGCTCCCCAGCACCCTGCCCAGCGCTGCTGCATCCCACCCAGAGAAACTCCAGCCTTGCTGCGGAGCCCAGGAGGCTGATCCTGAGCCAGCCAAGGAGAGTGAGGAGAAATGGGGTAGAAGTCTGAGTCTGGTCTCCAGGAGAAAGGCTTTGGAGGCTTTTGAGCTCTATAGAATTTTGCTCTCTGGTTTGTGGTAGGATTTTGCCTCAGCATTGTGCAAGATTCTGTAGGAAGGCAGAATCACTTCAAAATGCGCTGTTTCTGGTCATGCTTTTCACAGACTCACAGAATGGGTTGGGTTGGAGGGGGACCTTAAGGCCCATCTTGTACTCCTCCATCTTGTACCACCTTCCACTATCCCAAGCTTCTCCAAGCCCCATCCAGCCTGGCCGGGGACACTGCCAGGGATGCGGCCAAGATCTTCTTCCAAGATCCTCAACGGTGGACTGAGGGCTGATATTGAGGATCAGTCTCAAAAGTGAGCTTGATTTCTCCTTTGTTTTTGAGTGAAAAGTGCTTTCCTTTACCCAGAGCAGATGACTTCTCCGCCGTGCTGGCTCACAGATGTAAGAGAGCTGGAAAGGCAGGGTCATTTTGGGAATCAGTGCTGCCTACCTCTCTTTGCTCCTTCCTGTCCATCTCTGAGTTTCCATTTCCGTCTGCCCTTTTCCTGGGCCACAAGTGCCCACAAGAACTCAGACTCTATTGCCCATGGAGATATTGTTTATCCTTGCCTGTGGAGATATTCCCAGCTGGGGCAGACCCCTTACACAACTGGGATTCAGCACAGACCTAAACATCTGCCCAGTCTTTATCTTCTGCACATCTCGTGTCTCTGGTATCCGCCTTAGGGGCTCCCTGATTCTCCCAGTGCCTCTGGAGACAGCCAAACACTCCTTCACCTTTGTGAACCTCCAATAAACCTCCTAATACTCTGGGTAAATGAAACTAGGCTCTGGGCATAATTAATCTGAAAACATGTTCTTAAGTTTTCTGTTATGTATGCATGGCTTCTCAGTTTAAATGTTCAATTCCTTTATTTCCACCTTTTCTAAAGCACATACCCTCCAGAGGGTATCCCTGGATAAACAGATCAAGAAACTAATATGACATTGATAACAGGTATTGCTAATTGTAAAGCATCGTGACCTTACGTGTGTTTAGGCTGTAAAGTTAAAACAAAAATTGTTTCCTATGAAGATCTGCATTTGGACAAAGGGCTGGAAATTCAATCATTTTGGAGGACATTACCCAGGTATTGCTAGACCTGGAAATATGGTCATTGAAAGCTTTTATTTTGCTCAGGTATGTCCTTATTCAAGCCGTTTCACCAAACCCAGTTATTCAACCAGCTTCATGTTGTTGTTATGCCCAGCCAACTAGAATGAGAGAGGCTGTTAATGTGTGTCACGATGCAAAATTAAACTCATTGATGTTTTTCAAACCCAGACGTTCTTAGAAATATACTGGGCTACAAATACTATTTTTCTAGTGGGGATTTATCAACTCACAATCCCAAAAACTCTCCATGACCTGCTCTTCCCAGCTACCAGCCTGTGAGCCCCTGGATTTAAAAAGAGGATTTAGTGCATTCCAGTGTAGCCTTTTGCAAACACTCTGGAAATGATGATCCGTCTGATTACTGCACGTTTTATCCACCAAGCTGAATGGAATATTCCCTAAAGGAAGCTGACCAATTACAGCACAGGCCAGAAGCAGTTTAATGACAGAGTGAATTTCAGGGCGTATTGCCGTGTACCTCCAAATCTGAATCCCCTAGGATTTTCTTAGCACTGTCTGTCCCAAGTGTCAAGAACTCTACTGAGAACTGTGGGCTAAAATCTGTTGATAGGGAATGAAAAAATGACAAAACCAGCTTAGGCTGGCTCTGCTTGAGCTCACATACAGGTGTTGAAACATTTCAGTGAGTGTTCTGCTACAGCCCTGAGACTTGCTCACTCTGCCCCGTGGGTTCAGTCACCAGAGGATTCAGAACATCGGAGAGGAACCCAGTGTGGTCTTATTTTCAACCTGATGGCATCATTTTCCAACACTTCTATTTTTGTAGCTGTTCATGGGCACAATCCCTTTTAAAACAGCCTCTAAAGGAACCCTCTTAAGCCACATGAATACCAGGCTGGAAAGAGCTACTCACTTCTTCAGGAGATTCCTTTTTCTTCCCTTTCGCAGAGTAGTATTGTACACTTGTTAGGTGTAGCTATCCCAAAGGGATGTCAGTGGTCACTAAAACCTCCTCCACTTTCATCTGCATCATATCTCATAACCCTTTCCTCCCATTCATAGGATTGGGAAGGTTCTGTGACTTCATATATCCCAGAATTACTCTAATGATTAGGAACCTTTCTCAAAGAACCAACCTAAATTTATTCATAGCCAGTTTATACCAATTTGGTTTTAAGACAGCAGTGACTTTTGGTTCAGATAGCTCATCTCACTTCATAATAGGAATTCTGTTGACAGGAATTGTGTCCTCTCTCAGCTCTCTTTTTTCCCCCTAAATATTGCCAGGTATTTCCACCTTAAAAGAAAAAGCGAGGCTCTTTCTTCCCCTGAATTTTCACATCTGTTTCAGATTTTGAATCATTTTGCTTCAACAAAAGTCCGCAGTATCCCTGAGGACATTTCCTCAGGACCTTATTTGATAGCATGAATACCTCCCTATCTCTGCAGAAATTACCTCTTGTGATACAATGTAGGTTCTTTGCATAATTTCACAATCACTCTTTCCATCCTGGTAACCTCTCATCTCGTTCTGTTTGGATTTAAACTCCTTTGTCTTGGTAGCTGATTTACATGAGAGGCACGGCACTCCCTTTGTGTATTAAATAACAAATTGGAGAGACTCGGTTTTCCTTGCCAAAATACTTATTTATACTGACTACAGGAGCCACCTTCCATGAAATATTGACATAGCATTCCCATGAAACCAGAGGTTTTCAGCAGCAATCCAGGAGCTTTCTTGGTGTTTTTCTTCATAGGTCAGTGACAGAGAATACCACCAAAAACTGTGGGAATTATAAAATTTCCTGCAGGAGGGTGTTTCCTTTGAAGCCTTAGAGGGAATAGAACACTGCCACATAATCAACACAACCAGCCCACCATTCCCAGCTTATAGCAATGTCAGTAACATCAGTTGTAATCATTCAGTGTTCTGCAATACCAGAGTAAAACGTTATTTCATGTATATTTGTCCCTTCTAGCTCTGTCCTGTAACAGTGAAAACTCCTGGCCTTGGGGAGAATCAGCTTGTTTGCCCATGAACGTAACTGAAATTTATTGTAAAGAATAAAATATGGGATGGGTGGCAGTTGATTTTTCTACTGGTACCTTCCCATAATTGATGCATCAGTTGGTTTTATCGTGGGATTGTTTCATGCTACGAAAGCCAGATATGGAGATAAGAAAAAGTGTAACTTCTCAGTTTAAAAAAATCATCAGAGTTAAGATCTCTTATTAGAAATTGGGCTCAGTTAATCAGTGTGTTCCTTGGTGCAAATCTCTGGCTTTGTCCCTACGACTGATATCAGATTCATGGTCAGATGAGCACCTGTTTATAGAGACCAGAGGCTGTGCATACAAAGCTTTTGCTTTTTGCGCCATCGACAAACAGGGAGCTTGGCTTTAAGATGAAAAAGGGTAAATTTAGATTGGATGCTCTTCCCTGCGAGGGCGGGGAAGCTCTGGCACAGGGTGCCCAGAGGAAGCTGTGGCTGCCCCTGGCAGTGCCCAAGGCCAGGTTGGACAGGGCTTGGAGCAGCCTGGGATAGGGGAAGGTGTCCCTGCCCATGGGAACTGGGTGATCTCTAAGGTCCCTTCCAACACAAGCCAGTCTGCGACTCCACGAAAATAGAAATGCTAGCACACAGTCCACTGAGCGATCACTTTTCTCTTTTTAGGCTCAAAGTTTGATTCCATGTACTGTAAACGGAAACAGGTTATGTAAAGTAAGAACTGAAAGAACTGAGCATGCTGAGTATTATTTAAAACAATTGCCATATGAGAAATTCAACTGTAAAATCAGTCTGTCTCCTGCCACGCAAGTGACAGAAATAGAAGAATTAGCACAACATTGCTTTACTCAATAGCTGAGAAATAATGACAATGTTTCCTTCAAGTAAACTCCATTTTAATATTCTTTGTTATTCTCTGTACTGGGTGCTTTTCCAGTTCTCTGTCCTATTAACTGAGTTTAATCATTCTGTATCTTCCATGGGCCTGTAGTGTGTGACCTTGATCCTGTTCAAACCAGTGTCAAACAATGGTGCAGCACAAAGGCCTTCGTACCTGGAACTTCGGTATTTAAAGAAAAATGCGTCACCTGATTTATCCAAAAGCAGAATAACACATATTCTCTGCTTTTTAATATGATTTTGATTAAAATAGAGAATGTTATTAATGAGGGAATGAAATAAAATCTTTGGGATGTTACAGATTTCGTTGAGATTTATCTTTTTTCCACATCATTACTGCCTCTCCTGAGACTGCAAACGGAGAGGAAATCAAACTATCATTCTAGTCACTGAATAATTGTTCCATTGTTGCAAAGCAAAAATCAGACAGCGGTCTCATGCTGAAATCTTCTCCAACACGCCTTTAAAATACGGCGTGGAATACGTGCAACCCACACGTGCTTGGTTTACGTTGTTTTTGTTGAGACACTTTAATTTGTGTTAGTTGTAGACACAAGGTTGGTCATCCCAGGCTGGTTGCCACGGGCAGCAGGGCGGGCTGGGTTTGGGCAGAGAGATACCATTGGTCATCTCTCGTGAAAGGCTTGGGTGCCGTCAGCCTGGAGGCACAGGAGAGCTGCTACTATTCACAGGTCACTTCTTCCAGAGCCAGCCCCTTCCCCAGAAGAGAGGCACACCTTTAGGGAGCCTGCAGCAACTTGCCACATTTGTGCCATTTAAAAAAAAAAAAAAAAAAAAAGGATCTTCAGTCGTTTTCTGTCCGACCCCACTGTGCTACCAAAACCCTGCCAGGAAGGGTTCGAATGGGGCACGATCCCCTGGAGTCGCTCACCCTACGCGTCTCACTCATCCTCAGTCCCGTGGATTTTGACCTGGCATGGATTTAAAATGGAGAAGACTTGCCTTCACCCTTAGTCTTTAAATACCAGGTCTCAGGTGCGCAGTTCGAGAGCTGAACGAAGAGCTCAGGGGCTGGAGGGGCTCTGTGAGCACCCTTCTCCCTCGTTGTTGCAGCTCAGTCCTTGCAGGCAGGTGCTTTCCTCTCCCTTCCCTCTCTCTTCAAACAAGGGCCTGCCCCTGAGGGATGGTTTTCATTAGGTAGGAGACAGGTGAGGGAATGAACAGACAATTAGGCTCCAGGTCCCGTAGCCTGGCGAAGCTCACAGAAAAGCAACAGGGATTAAATTTACGGCGTGTGGTTCGTAACAAGGTCACGGTGTTCTGCACTACTGGTTAATGGGACCATATTTCACAGGGAAACTTTGCAAGAAGATTTGGTTTTGGAGGGCTAAACCAAAAAAAAAAAAAAAAAAAAAAAAAAATGCAGCCCAAGTGGGCCTCTTTTGACTTCCTGGCTCACTTCTTGGAGGGAATAGGCAGAGAATGGAACTAAACACGAGAAATATTTTCTGTGGGATTGTGTAAATTAAAGTCAATTGAAACCCTATGCACAAACCCAAATAAATATTAGCAATGTGATTACAGATCTGTGAAACTTAACAATGTTGCTGAAATGATGGTTGAGAGGAGGAAAATTCCCAAGGACCTGATTGTAAGAGCTCGAATGAAATACAATTCCATCTTTCATGTTTTAGCAAGATAATTTCGGTTCAGTGTTGACTAATACAGAATAATGGGAATAAAATATGCTGCCTCAGTCTCTGCATTATTGGCTTTACATTATTGGTCCTGACAGCTGGCTTTTAAAATGCAGTAAATATTGGGCAATGCTGTTCTGTTAAGACAAGCCACTTCATCAAGCATATTTCCAAATCACATTTTATTTTCAAAATGCGTTTAATTCCTCTGTATATGGCAAAGAAGCCCACTGCAAAATTGACCTGCAACAGAGTGCCCTCTACTGCATGTATTTGGGAAACGAAAATAAAGCCAATTCCTTAAAAATGAAACCTTTACAGACTGAGGCCGGCACTTTTGTCACGGGCCACAGGACGCTGAAGTGAATATGATGAATATACATTCTTGTATCACTCTTACCTTCTTCTAAAGGACAGGATATCACTGGGGAATAACAGCCTGAAGTAAGTGTGACATTTGCACAAATTCTTCCATGGTTTTCAGTGGAATCAGTGTGTGTGCCTTGCCATCCATGGTCTGTGTTTGTAGGATGGGCAGGTATCAGGGAAGCTGAAAGCCTGCCCTGTGCTGCCCTGCTGCCCCACTTTGGCTGCCGGGAGAGATCCATCACAATATGAAGTGAAAAGTATCTCTGCTTATAGATTTATTTTCCCAGTCGTTAATCTCTCCTCGTCTCTCATGTCTCCCCTTCTGTCTATTTGCCATTAGGTCACTCCTGTTGGGCTGAACTCCCCTTTTCCTTCCCATGTCCTTGATAAAACCGTTGGATGCTGCTGAGTTACACCCTTTGCAAACTCTCGAAAAGATATTTCACCAGTGCCATTTCAAAAGAGCAGAAACTCACAAGTTACAAACACGTCATTGAAGCAATTCCACAGCAAGGCCCAGATTCTGAGGCAGACCTATACTTTTGAAGTCTTCCCCTGTTTTTTTTTCTTTTCTCGGGTTGAATTGGGCCAGCCTAATGCTGAGATTTGTGATGGACCAAATACCTGCAAGCTCTGTTAAAATTCCCAGTGGCTCTTATCATCAATCCCTCAGGGAAGAGAACACCGCTTTTCAAAGCATTGGCATAAACTAACATGAAACATTTTTGAGTCACTTTTGAAACGCCCCCCCTTTGCATCACCAGGTCTGTTCTGTCAGCAGTATTTGCAGAGCCACGGTTTCATTCTCAAAGCCTCAGCGTTACATCTTGATGAGCCACACGTCACGTGAAGCAATTAAACTTGGTGCATGATCAGAGGTGATCCCTCTGCAACCAAAGGTGGTGTTTGAACGCCTAGCACGTTTTTGGCTGTACCACTAGGACAGAGCAGAGGCAGGTAGTAAACAACAAAGTTTTTCAGAGCAACAAAATCAACCATCAAAAGTTCTTCAAATAAAACAGAAACAACACAAGCAGCATTTCCATAATACACAGTGGCCTTGCATAGATTTCAGCAATGAATTCGGTGTCTATGGATTCGTTCCCACAACTGACCCTTTCCCTTAAGGAAACCCTTAGTGATCATTTACAACCTCTAAGGACGGCATCTCTGTAATTGCTTTCCCTTTGCTTCATACCTGTAAATCTTGTATCTTGTGCTAAATCCCTGTCGACTTCTGTCCACAAAATCTGTGTATTCCTGTGAGCGATGGAAGGGTCCCTTATCAGAGAGGAGCCAGTCGAAGGGGCTTGTGGCATGCTGATCCGAGACAGCAGCAACCGCTAAAACCCAGCAATGAAGACTCAGTGCTATCCACTCCCATAGAGCCATCAGAGAGAACAATTCAGCACCAGCACTGCATCGCCATATCATGCTTCCACTGGGGACTTAGAGCCTTCATTCTCTTAGCTTTCCCTCAACACCTAGACAAAATACACAGTCAATTAGATAAGCACACACTAGGCATCCCTTGGAAGCAGAAACAAGTTTCCTTTCTTTCAGCTTAAAGAGATAGTGGCCTCCACTTTATTACATTTTACATTAGCATAAACCCCACTAGGCTAGTTAACAGTGGAGTGTTTCAGTACTTCAAATGCTGTGAAACTAATGTCTTCATTAACATCATCAGCGATAATATTTACTGGTGAAGGGAAACCTTCACAAATCATCAGGGGAGGGATTGTTGGTTTTTTTTTTTTTTTTTTTTCCCCCATTCATGCTAGTCATTAATGAAAAATATGCAACATCAGATTCTTGTCTGTTAGCAGCAGCACAAAATCATTCAGCAATGTCTGTACATAAGCTCACAGTTCACACATTGGACAGAAAACAGGTGAGATCCAGAAGACCCAGGCCGCTTTCTCTTTTAATATCCTTGGAAAAGTTGCATGGTGGTTTGTCTTCACTGCAAAGCGTAGTTAACAGACCCACGTTATTCTGTCCAAAACAGCGTCTCTGGACAGAGTGACTGCCCTCATCAAGAGCTCTGGAGCTGCCCTCAGTGATCAGTTCAGTGAGTTACTCCAACTCCAGATGCTGAAATTTTGAGCATCCCTTACAGCAGCGTTTCATTTTCAGTCCAAATCACTCCAGCACAAAGATCAGGTCACATTTTCAACGGTGCCTGAACAATTTTTTAGTGTGCCCGATCTCAAATCGAGTATTGATTGCATCACGAAGGAAGTCAGTGAAGACAAGCCCCAGTTTCCTCTGTACCTCAGACCCACACCTGTGGAATTGGATAACGTTTCTAATATCCTACAGAGATTTTGTTAAAACATCTATGCAAGATCATGAGGTTCTCACAGATGACAAAGGCCATGTAGATTCCTACATATATAGAGGCAATCAGTTCCAGTTTTCAGTCTAGGGTGAAACAGCACAGAATGAATTGAAATATATGAATGTGAGAGCTTTTGTTTGTCCAGCTAATGAGTTTACAGGGAATACAGTGTTGGATTCACATTCACTCAAATCAGCACTCACCACCTTTACCGTGCCCTTTGCTATGACTTTTGGAACTTGGTGGGAAACTTTTCCTTCCCATCAGTACTTTGATCTGCAAGTGCACCCTAAAGGAAGGATGCTTCCAGCAGAACAGTCCTGCAACTGCACACTCAACACCCCCCATCCATTGTAATGAAGATTGTGTCGCTGAAAAAAATATGCTCTGTGCATGTATGTGAGGCATTAAAATTCTCAAGAGTCTGCGGGAAGCTGAGTGCCTCCAGAAGAGCACAGAGGTTCTTGTGAACCAACGGGAATTTACAGTCTGAGAATACAATAATCTGTCTATAGAACCAGATAAATACTCAAGCTTTATGTGGTGTAATTGTTTGTAACGTGATTTGGACATGATCCTGCAAACAATAAATGTGTAAAGAAAGACCGTGCTCATATTTCATGCTGAGCGTGTACCAAGGCGCTGGGTTGTAACCATAAACAGCTACAGCCATGCAGTAGCTTCCCACCATAAAACACAGATGGCATTAATTTTATAAATCCTTTTGAAATGAGATTCCAGGAGTCTACAACAGCGAGCTCTCAAACTTTTATTTATACTCCCAAGCCATCGCTTTCATACAGATAAAAAGTCTGCATATTTGTGTGTACTGTGTGAAGTTTGAACATCGTCTTCCTAGGCTGGTGGGATTTTTTGTTCCTTCACAGGCTGAAGTTCATGCATTTGAGGTTGCACTGCTGCATAACCTTCCTCCCACTGTAGGAGCAAGTCTGCAGAGATCTGAAGCAAAACTGGAAAGCAATGGATTGCTCTCCTGGCCCCTAAAAGCCGTGATGATCATTTTGTTGCCTTTTCCTGTTAAAAAATAGCTCAGTAAAATGAAGGAAACATTCCAGTCACTTCCAGACAGGCCAGAGCAGCATTTGCATCACAACAGGGTGAAAATCCACGAATGCTTTTGCCTCTTCTTATCACTAATCAGGGAAAATATATTGCACAGCATATTCATTCCCCTCCATCATCCTTAGCATAGGCAGGGAAGAACCTGGGCATAATTCCTTGACATTATGTGAAGTTACAGAGACTGAGTGTAACGAGAATTTTAATTTTCATACTTACTGCTATTATAAAAGTTATTCTAACTTTTCTGTTGAAAAATTCAGGTAATTGATTAAACGAGAAGAGGTAGGAGTTTGCTTTTTCAGGTACTTATTAACACTGAAGTGTTTCAGGCCATTAAACTGTAATGATGACTAATTGAGTCTCTTTTGAATTCAAAATTATAATATTAGGATTGGAAAATGAATTACTGTGTATATGTAGCATCTTCCTGACACCAGACTAAATGAACACTTGGCAAGGAATAGTGAAGAGCCGGGGGTTTGTTTTTGTCTTAAAGGTGCACCTCCTAGTGTGTCATAAATTAACCACTGCCAAAACGCCTGCAGAGAACCTGTGCAGGTACAGAAGAAAATAATCTGGTTTTAAAGATCTCCCGGTTTTAAAGATCTGTGGAGGTATTTTCCAAAAGAGCATTAATTTACAGGGGATAAAAAAAGGAGAGAAAAATCATGTGTGCGTTTGTAACTGGTACTTATCCCCTTGTCCCTGTTGTCCAGTCACTGTAAAGTCGTTCTGCATTGCATTAATTCTCATAACACCCCTGAGAAGGAAACTTTGACCTGTGTTCAACAAATAAGGGACAGAAGCCTGAAGAGATCAGTGCTAAGGGAGGGGCTAAACTGCTAGAGGGACCTAAACGTGTGTTTCACATAAAAAGATGACTTACAAAATTCTAGCCAATGGATTTATGTAAAGGTTACAGTATGAGAAATATCTTAGAATTTGGAATGCTCAAGTATTCTAATGAATGCAAATGCCCTGAGAACATTTTCTAAAGACTGTTACAGGCATATGGAACAGACAAAGTTTGCAGCTACAAAGCCATCACAGAACTCCAGGGAAGGGCAATCTGTATTAAATTTGTGGTAGATAAAGGGTGGGACACGGCAACTAAAGCTCATGTTAAGTAACAGAGCTGCTGGATTTTCAAGTAGAGCCATTATACAGAGAGCAAATGATGCAATATTTATTCAGTGATAAAAACTGGCATGCCAGCAGACTCCCTTTGAAGGGCTGGCTTGGAGGACAATACTCAGGTACAAATGCTCTGCACAATTACTTTCTGCTATCCCCATGGTTTCACCCTCTTGTAAATGCTTTAAGCTTTCAGTTCTTCTTCTAAATTCTGAGGTTACAGTGGGTTCAAGGAGCGTAATGGGCTAAATTCTTCTTTGTTAGAAATCCGTCGTCTCCTCACTGGAATTTGGCTCAGCATCTTTTGGGAACACCATAGCTAAGTCCTACCTCTCAGGAACATGGAAAGGAGCTGGAGACTGGCAAAATCCATGTGTTTATGTCATGTGAGAGCTGGCAAGTGCAGTGCAAACGTTGTGGCCACTGGCACAAAATTAATCAAACTTCAGGTGCAAACAGGAGCACGGGACATCTGTGATCTTTCCGTTGTCGTCCTATTGAATGGGCAAGCCCCACCAAATTCAGACTTTCTTTTTCAGGTACATTTGTTTCAAACACTAAACACTGTATATCGTTAAAATTGTATATAGTTACTTACGGTAGTTTATGAGCTCAGCAAGATACTAAGCTGAAATAGTGCTGTGCTTGGTCTGTGGGTTGAGCTCTCTTGCTCACAGAACATTAATTAATGAACCATGCATACTAAGATATACAAAATAATATAGAGCCAGCCCAGATGTGTGCACAGCAATGTTCAAGAGAAAAAAAAAAAAAAAAAATCAATACATTTAAATCCTTTCTAAAATGGAAACTGGGGGAAAGTTTCTGAGGGAAAAAAACAAAAAAAAGTAATCTGTGGTCACCTCAGTGCGTGTAACCTGTTACTTTCCATGAGGTGAGGGTCACAAATAAAACAGATGTGCCAATATACAGTAGAGATACAGCTACTAAATTGGGCAATAGTGGATCACTAGTGGAGCAACTTTTTGTGTAAGAATCAATAAAGTTGAGGTTAGGCATCACCAGGAACTTTTTTGGGCTATATTTACCTGCAGTTCTCAAGAATCAAAACAAAGTAACTGTACAATAAATGTACAGAGGTTTTTAATAAGATCAGGCTTGGGGGTTTTTTTCAATATTTCTCTCTCCTCTGCCATCTGAGAGATGTATCTGAGGCCTTGGTCTGGGATCCCACAGAGATCCGCTTCTGTCAGTGGAAATGCAGAAGACCAGGATCTCTCTGAAGTCCTTTGGTTTTTATGTTCACTTGAATTCCAAGAAAATGCTGATACACCCCAGCTCTCTGTGGAAAACTGAGAATCCTCTACGCTGAAGTGGGATTCTCCTGGCTACAGCTTCCCATAATGATGAAATAAAAATTTAAGGCTGTTATTCTCAGATATGTCCTTCCAAATGAAAGTAATAAATGACTTCCTATAACATTCAGAAAATGAACATGTCTAAGATGGTGCTTTTTTACTCAAAACACAAAGCTTGGCTCTCTTTAAACCAATCAAAATATTAAATATTACTTATACAGCCCTCTAAAAATAAACAAAGAAAGAATGTGATAACAGATGGAGGGGAATGCATCCAATTCTATTTGTAGGCAGTTGGATTTCAGTAAGGTCATAATTTCACCGTTTATGATGGTTTTGGTACTCTGTCCCTCCATCACTCACACGCCTTAGGGGTTTCAAAGTTGCTACTTTTGATCAAGTACAACGCATGGTGCAGCAGAGCACTCTTCATATTTCTTTTAGATTGCACATCACGGAAAACAGGAATGGAGCAAATTCTTTGTTTTCTAGCTTTTACACAAAAGTCTCGGGAATGCTTTGAATCGATGGCAAGAAGCAACCCTTTATTCACTGCAGCTGGATGGGAAACAGGGAAGCTCAGAGAAGGCAAGATAAGTCCAGACCATTTTTTTCAAAGGTATTTTGACACTGAAAAATGGAAAGACATTTTGCATAAAGAATAAAGCAATAGTCTGTGTCTCAGAGATTGCTCTTATCTGCAAGAAGTCCCTGGGTTTATCATTTCATGTGTCTCTGCTTTCACTTCCCCATCTGAAGTGTGATGATCGCATTGCCCACCTTTGCAAAGCACCACAGGCCCTGCTGTGTTATCATCAGTGATCCTTATGCTTTTTTCAAGAAGCAATTTTTTCTCAGGCTAACAATTTTAGATGAATGAGACCCGAGGAGATGCCTGTCCGTGGAATTCTCACACAGCCCGGTGTAAACGAAACAGCCGTGAAGCTGATGATGTGCTGGGGAAGAAAAGAGCAGAAAGCGCTGCAATCAGTGTCGGCTACAGAGCAGGAGGGTAGAGCAGAGAGAAAAAAATATCTCAGTTGTGCTCTGTCCTGGGCTCAGCCGCCTCGTAGGTTCTGTTCTCCAAAGGAAGATACTCAAATCCACAGAAAAAAGTCTCCCAAGAGGAACGTCCTGAAGGATTGCAAAAGGACTTGTGAACTGAGGTGGGCTTCTCTGCCCTGGGGTCACATCAGCTGTTGGACAGAGCTGAGCTCTCTCCAGTTTGAAGAGCCACTGGATGCCTGGTACAGGAACAAGAGAAGCAACATGGACCTTTGGTAGAACAGAGAAACAGAACGGGCGTTTGGGGCACTGGAATCACAGAATCGTAGAGTCACAGAACGGCTTGGGTCGGAAGGGGTCTTAAAGCTCAGCTCCAATGCCCCTTCTGAGGCTGCTCGGAAGGACCAGGGCAGAGGACGGTGAGCTCTCCCTGCCGCCAGATCTGACACACCTGAGCTGCAGGGGACAGTGTGTGCCGCTGTGGGAAAAGCAGAAGGCACCTTGACAGACAAACTGTATTTGTCAACATGATTTTCTGGAGGGGGATTGAATAAACTTCTTTTGAGCTATTTGAGTATTCATTGTGAGCTAAAATAATCTGAAAAAAAGAAAAATCTGAAAGGAGAAACTAATTCTATGTCTAACAACCTTAGGAGAGTTTTACATTCCAGGCTTAAGGGTGAGTGGGGTCTTCACATCAAGTCCAGGTAGCAGTTTTGACTACACGCACCTAAATCAACATCTTTCTTTATTCAAAAATCCCTTCATCCGCTGCCAGATTTCATCTTCATTCTCCTCTCTCTAACACAAGGACAAGACCCCTGTAACTACGTCCTCAACAGCTGAAATTAACAAATAAGATGGCTGATTTTTACTTGTTTTTGAACAGTGCTGCAATTTTTTCCTCATCCCTGCCTTCGGAGAAGAGAAGCAAACATAAAATGCATCCACAGGAAGAGAGAATGTATGGCAGCCCGACCTCTGCAGCCGTCACGGGGTCTGTCTGGGATGTGAGAGCTGCTTGCTGAGAGTTACAGCTCTTGCCCACAGAGCGTGTCTTGGTGTTTGCTCTGTCCCTGTGGAATTTCACTCCTGCAAGTGCCTGTGGGTCTTCAGTTGACGTCCCCACCTGCTTTTGTTGCTTCCCAGTGCAGCAAGCGCCAGCCTCCTCAGCCCGTGAAGTATGTGCTGCCTGTCAGGCATACCGAGGTAATTGTTTCAGTGCTTGATATTTGTAAAAGACCTAATTTTTCCCTTTGCTGCCCAAATCATGATGTATAAATTCCCTCAGGCACTTTTTAAATCTGTTAATCTAAGTTCATCCTCCTGTGCAAACGGATCCTTATGTGTTTTAGCTGATGATGTAAAGCAGCATCCCCAAATTGCTATTGCAGTCATTCTGCCTTAACGAGTGAATCTGTTTCTGCAAAGAGCCCACTGAGGGGAAGAAATTACCTGTCAAGGCTCTGAGTGCACAAAAAGGCCTCAGTAGCCCTAACCAGCCTCATCTGCGTCCTACTCCCCACCTCTGGGTCCTGACCAGGGGCTCCAGGACTTCCAGTCCCAGCTTGTGTGGTGCTGGTGGGACTGTGTGGGTGAATAACTGGAAAGGAGAAATCATTGAGCCACAGAAAGATTTGGGTTGGAAGAGACCTCAAAGCCCACCCAGTGCGACCCCTGCCCTGGGCAGGGACACCTTCCACTGTCCCAGGCTGCTCCAAGCCCCATCCAGCCTTGTCTTGGACATTTCCAGGGATCCAGGGGCAGCCACAGCTTCTCTGGGCACCCCGGGCCAGGGCCTCCCCACTCTCACAGGGAGGAATTTCTTCTCAGTGCCCTGTCTAAATCTACTCTCCTTCAGTTTAAAGCCATTCCCCATTTTCCTTTCACTACACGATCTTGTAAAATCCATCCAAGTCTTCGTCATGGTTCGGTTCCTCATCTTTCAGTGGGGGCTAGCACCAAAATTCTTGGTAGACAACATCTATCAGTCACACAAGGAGCTAAAATGAAGTTAATTTCTGGAATGGATGAGAAGGATCTTGGCTGAGCCCAGGGTTTCAACTGAACAAAACCCAGGATGCCACAAAGGCACAGAAAATCTGCTGCTTCGAGAGCTTGACATCTGCTCCAGGCTGGATGACTGCACTTTTCCAATGAAAAGTCCATAGGGAACGAAACCTTCATCTTTGCAAGTCCACAAGTGCACGTGGACTGTCCCATGTGCAAAAACTCTTTGCGTGAAAACCCTGCATGGCATTTCAGTCATAAGTCACTCTTCCATTACGCAACTTATGCTAAACATTCTCCCAAATTTTCCAGAAGTTTTCAGCTAAACCATCTGATGGTATGAAAAATGTTGAAGGGAAACCCAACGAGCTCCCTTGGAATGAGTTTGGGAGTGGCTCTACAGAAGAGTCACAGCTTGGGGAGAGGTTCTGATCCAGCTTTTCCTCAGGCGCAAACTGACACGTATTGCTGTGACACACAATTTTGCATACTGGAGCATTCAGGTTTGAAGAAAATTCCAACAGGAGACAGATATTTAGAAGCCTTCTTTCTGTCTCACTGGATTACTTTCTTAAAATTCAGCATTCTCTGCTCTGAAAATCTCACTGGGTGTGTTTTAATGGCGACTGAGCTGGTTCTCAGGATTTGTAAAGACTGCACCCAAAAATTCAATAATAAATTGAAAAGACATGCCGTCCTTGTTCCAGCAGTACATCTCCTTTTCACTCATAACTCTTCGTCCCCAGACAAGCTCTCTGAGCCAATCTGACAGCTGAGTGTCAGTGGGACACAAAGAGACTGAGACACATGTAAATTGGCTGTATCCAGTAAACCATTCCGGAGTAACAAACAGCCCTTCCCTCTCTTCATTCATCCTTGTGCTCGCTTTTAAACCCATGGCTGTTGCAGCTGCTGCCATCCAGAGCAGGAGGAAGCAGCTATTGACATGCCGTACACTGAAGCTTTGGTTCTAGAGGCTTCCGAGCCTGAGGACAAATCCAAATATAACAGATTAATGCAGAAGGGCTAAAATGGGATGGAGTGGGAGGAAACTTCGCTCGCCAACAGATTGTTGAACTGAAGAAGATTCAGGTTACAGAGAGGAAGGAGAGTACTTGGGGCTGAGTTAACTTAAAGTACAACTCTGATTTTACTCTATAAGCCTTGCCAAGTCCCTTCACCGTCTTTAATGACAGTTTCTATTGTGAAGCCCGAACAATCAATGCTTGTGGGACGCTTTCAAATTACTGGATGGCAAAAATGTTATAAAATAAAAAGGAAGTTGATTATTCCACGATCAGAGTGGCTGACTATTTTTGTTGCTGCTTAAAATTTCTGTTCCTGGAGATTTTGCAGCAAATGCTCAGAGAAAGGATGGAGAGGAAAGGAATTGTCAGTCTCAGGCGAAAATAGAAGATTCTTTGAAGCTGCTGGGAGTGCTAATATTGTTTGTACAATAATGAAGGGGTAAAGTAATGGTGCATAGCTGTTCTCTGGACTTCAGAAGGGGGCCAAAATAGCAATGAACTATATGGATTGCAGTGGGGACATATTTACAAAATCCAGCCTAGTTTCATGTACCATCCCCTCAGATGTTGCCTGACCTAATCCACAAATAATGTGATTGGGGGTTCTTCTATTTCTAATAATTAATTTCTCCGTTTAGAGGCTCTGACTCAGGCATGGGACATAGCCCTTTAATTTCAGCTAAGGCTGTACCCGATCGAGGATTTGCACTTTTCTTGATTTTACTTTCCGTGTGAAAATTAGTGGTTACAGCTTAGACCGGTAGTTAAGAATAACATCCATAAAGATCGAATGGCATGGAATTTTTCTTTCAATGCACTTTCCTGAATGCATTGCAAGAAGAATATATTATTTTCTATATTTTATTTCTTCGCAATGATATCTAATAGAATGGTAATGTTTTTATTTTGCCCTTCCATTATGCCTTTCAGAGAAAAGTGCTCCAGATCTCATAGCACATTTTACAGCTGATTTCACAGATGGTGTGGATGGCTTTCAGCTGATATAAATGGATGGTTAAAACTCCTTTCAGGTCCCTCATCTTCAACCTATTTATTCTAGCAGGAAAAAAAAAACCAACAAACTTGCACCACCTGTTGTTCCAGCTCCCAAGGCAGGACTCACAGAAGCTTCAAGAGACCATTGTTCTACAGCTGATCCCACTCAAAGCCGGTGCATGATTTTTCCACAGTCCCTTTGCTGCAGCATTCCAAGCCTGTAGCCACTGCATGGGCAGTAGCCAGATCCTCTTAAATGTTCATGTTATAGCTATTAATTTTTTATAGCAAGAGTGGGGACTTTATGGCTGACTGAGCAAAGATTCAAGCTTCCACAAGCCAGTCTGGGTCTAATTGCGGCTCAGGATGGATAAAGCTTGATTGTACAAGTGATAATTCTGTTATGTGTACTGGGCAGCCTGCTAGCTCCCATAAATCTGTCACCAGAGCTGCCTTGCAAGGCTTGATTTTTGACGAGTTTGGAAGGAATTGCAAAATTAGAGAGAAAAATCTATCTGCTAAAAGATGTCATTCGTATGAAAATCGTCAGGTTTCATCAGGAATGGCAATCTCTGTACGGTTTGAATTTAGACATGAGCCAGTCTGAAACCACGTTAGTACCACACTATCACTATTTCTTGTTGCAGCTCATGGAAAAACACATTCTTGTTTAGTAGAAAGTTGTTAAGCTAATGTTGAGGAACGTTCAACTTTCAGCAGTACATTTACAGCACAGAAGTGAGAGACACCTGCCTGTTCATGAGGAATTACAGACCACTGCAGTCCCTCTGAGGATCACCACTTTTCTTTATTATAGCTTCCTTTTATTTTTCTTCCTCCAGAAAGACAGAGAAAACGTTCTAGACTTTGCCTGGCCAAGACAAACCGGTATAAAGAAGCTGAGCTGGTTTATAAATAAGAACATCTTTCAAAAAAAAAAAAAAAGCCTCTACCGTCGCTTCAACTAATCAATCTAACAAACTCAAGCTACCAGAGAGCTTAAAGGGTGCTTAGGTAGTTACTAAAGCTTTTACTTTTTAAGCCAATGAGTCAGATTCACATCCCACAGGAGCAGTGACTGAAAAAGAGATCACCAACGAATGGCTCTCTGTGAAATAAATCCACAGTCTCCAGAGACTGGCAGCAGGATGAGCCTCCACCTGCATAAACATTGCTGCTTCACCTAAACATTGGAAATGTTGGTACAGACATAAAGGGGTTCATCCAAGAAATGCTGAGCAGCTTCGCATTCTTGGTGAAAAAGAGGTGGGTGTTATCTCTGCCCTAAAGTACAGCGGTTTTAACCTTTAGGGCAGCACATTAAGTACAAACCACACAGAACTACTCAATATAAAAAATTGTTGGAACATACACGTGCTCTCTCTGTCCAGCAAACTGTTAATGGATAGGGAGTAATAATGTTTTAGGAGAAAAAGAGTGAAATAAAAGTATGCATGTGGGCTGCCACCTCCATCCATGATACCATTTTTCAGTGTTTAAGAGTGTTTTTCACCAGGGATGGCAAGCCTCCTTAGAAACAGATTTCAAATAAACGAAAAAAAAATTTAAAAAGAAAATATTAAGAAGTAACGTTTAGAATGGATTTTAATAATCCCATTTGACTTCAGAGCGGTCATCCATGTTCAGTTGACCGGGTGTTTTTGTTATTTCCATTAGTTTTATAAGTACTAAAAGGGCTAAATTAGCTCTACAGGATTCTCAGTAGCCATGAGTTAATATGGGATTAAGGGTAGGGAGCAGAGCTCTGATTGCCCAGATTTACTCCCTTTACTTGCCCATGTGCAATAAACGCCTTACAAACCACTTTCCTCATTGATCAAGTGCTGGTGGATGTGGCAGCGAAGGTGTTACTGCAAAAAAAAAAAGCAGAATTTTCTAATCCCCATTAAGGTAACTGTTACAGTAAAGGTACCTGACACATGAGCCTTGCGATCTTACCTCATTGTCAGAGAGACCACTACAGTTTAATAGTCTTAATTTAGCTAACAATATATGTTGCTTGGTCAAGCTTCTTCTGAAGCTGGAACAAAACCTGTGGCCTTGGTGGGAGGCTCATTAGTTAAAGCTGAGAAGCTCTGATGTGGCAGAGTGTCCCTCAGCACGTTATTTTGTGGCACTCAGAGCAGGGGAAGACTTTCAGTGGGAGAAGGGAAACAGACTGGGCTGAATAATCATTCCCATGGTATGAGCCAGGGCGAAAAATGATGATACAGACCGTGGGTGTGGAGGGATGTGTAGTGCATGTCATGCATATTTATATCTACATATGCATATGTATCTGTAAACTGTATTTGTGTATGCACACAAACTGTGGTACGTATAAATTATTAACTTCAGAGCTAGAAGATCAAATGATTCGCATTACAATTTTCATCAGGGTGATGACTCGAGGCACAAGGTGCTGATTACCTGCAGCTCAGTGGGGCTCTCCCAGTGCTCCTCAGCTTAATTCAGAAAAACATTCATTTATCAATGATGAAAAAGCACTGAGGCCTAGACCAATGTAACATCAGGTTACAAATCCTTCAGTTCTTTAGAATTTTAATACTGAAATACTGACTGATGTGCAAAGCCTTACTCTGCTCAGCATGCACCATGTAACCTCATGATGCTCACTTCTTTTCTTTTAAATCTGAAGTTCGTTTTGGTTCCAAAATATTGTTTTGGAAATTGATCTTGCTTTCATTGGAGTTAGTAGGGCTGCTCTGATCTCCTTTCACGGTCCAAGATCAAGCCCTCACTGAACACACATACACTGAGCAACAGGAAAGCAATGTTACGAAGAGAATGAGGCTGCAAATTTATTTTTTAAAAAATGTTCTCTTACCATGGTATAGGATGAGATCAAGAAGAAGAGTAAGATAACTTCCCCATGGAATGACTGCCTCTAAAAGCCCTGAAAGGACAGTGTTCTTCAGTGTGACCTTTCTCAAAGAGCACTTGGGCTCGCTTTTGTCAAAGTGTATTTCTGGTGATTTCGCTCCCATAGGAGATTACCAGTGTTTCAGGAGAGTAAAAAAGTAAAATCAGTGTCTACTGGTTTTGAGGAGAGGTGAAGCTTTGGGAGGATTAAGAAAGGGCTGCACTAGACGTGCCTGACAGCTAGAAAAAAATGCTTCCAGAAACTATCACCTAATAATTCTCTCCACTCTTTTTCTTCTGAGGAAAACTTAGGTAAGTAGTTTGATCATCCAATTTTCCATTTAGATTTTCAAAAACTGCTGAAGAAGCGAGCTTGCTGGTAGAAAGATCTTCCTTTCGTTTTCAATGGGCGTTGCATCTCAAGCAAGAAATATCTTAGACTGTCCACAATCAGATACAATTACTCATTTTTGAATTAACACGAGGGAAGTAAAAATATTTTAGTCCCAAAAATTACTGTCTGGGAGTGAGAGGAGTGAAAAGTCATTGCAATCTATGTGACTAAAAAGTAAATTTTTGAATACGTGTTGGTGTGAATGATGAATGGACTCCTGTAATTAATTCTTCACAAAGGCATTCAGAGGGCAGCAGAAAAAACTGGGAAAGGATGATATGGGATGATTACATCACTTGAAGACTCTCAAGTTGTTTTGTTGGCTTGTTGTACAAATGCTGCCTTCTGCAGTGAGCTCTGTGAAAACACTCAGCTGCTTGTTTTCGTGTTTCCTAGTTAACGTTTTCACTCACAGGGTTTCAGCGTTTCATGAGCAAGCACCCCAAACACAACTCCGGTGAACTCAGCGTCTGTTGGGGAGGTTTGCTCTCACTGGAGGTGGATCAGCTTACAGAAAATATCACAGATCTTTTTTTTTTTTTTTTTCATTCCTCCCCTGCTGAAATTATGTGCACGTCTCAGACGGAAAAATGGTTGGAGGCAAGAATTTGTAGGTAGTTTCTTTATGCAACTCTAGTGATTAGCACCGCAAAAGCATCTGAGACCGAGGGGATGTTGCCATGCTTAGGTACAGAGAGGAAGAGATCCAGTCAAATGTTTCTATTCCCAAAGCTGGTCTCAATGGTAAAGCTGACAGAGCACCTATTTAAAATGAGTAACTCCTCGTAAGGACGGAGTTGAGCAATGGGAGCAGTCTGTAAAGTCTGATATCCAAACGGATTGCTCCTCTCAAGTTATTTCTTCTATCTTGTAAATGTAAGTAGGGCCACTCCAGCTTTATCTCCGTCCACTTGACGTGTCAGACTCACTCATCTCTGAACATACAGACTCTGTAAGGTTTTGACTTTACCTCTTTTTATAGCATTCTTTTGTGACGTTGTATTTAAATAAAGTTAGACACGGGCTTTTCTACGAAAGAAGTTATTTTTATTTTTATTTCTTCTGCCGGGCTTGCTTGTCAGATATATGTCTCTGAGCTGCTTCTCTATATTTTTTTCAAAATCAGGACTGTCTCACACTGGCCTTCATTTCATATGGATCCACGACCGATTCTGGTACTACGATAGAACATCCTTATCTTACCGCATACATTACATTTTTTTCTGCCAGTCATGAATTCACTTTACTTCACATGCATTCACTTGCTTAATCTCTACCTGAAATCACTACAACTTGAAGCTGACGTAGCCTTTCCGAAACGACTCCCGAACAGTAAATCATGCCACATTCCACTTTCTTCCCACTCAGCGCCACACAATTTAGCACTTAATGAAAGGCACACAGAAAATGCACTCGAATCCGGCCGTGAATCACAACACAGACTGCTGGTAACAAAGCCCTTACCTTTCAAAATGCATGGTGGTGTCTAAGCAGCACAGAAATCGTAGCCCCAAAAAAGCAGGTCTGCCTTGCGGTGTGCGGTGGCAGTTTACACCCTACCTTCTCCACCTCCCTTCTTACAGCACGCTACATCTAGTTCATGCTGCTGTCGCTAGGATTGGCTGGTGCATCTCAGAGGCGCACACAGGACTCCTGCCTGGAGCACCCTGCAGCCCTGCGTTAACTCTTTGCGGTGAAGGCTCCGCTCCCGCCGAGCCCGCACGGCCGGGCACGCAGCGCTCCCTGAGGGGCTGATTTCTCCTTCCCCGGCAAAACGAGCCGCCCCTCGGCTGCCGAGGATGGGGAGAGAGCACGAGGGTCCCGCAGCCGGGACCGGTGCTGGTGGTCGCTCCTCCCGGAGCCGGAGCCCCTCCTGGTGCTGCTGCTGCGGGCGATGTGTTCCCCCCGACCTCCGCCTTGGCACCGGCACCTCCCGCCCCTTCCCCCGGCACCTGCCCCGGGGACACCCGCGGCTCGGGGCAGCGGGGCAGATGAAGCCCGGGCAGGCTGGATGCCCACACGCATCCTTCAAGGTGTTCCCTGTGTCAGAGCCGCCTCCCTGGGTGTCCTCATGCCCCTGCCAGTATGGGAAATGAAGGAAATTAACTCCCGGCGAAAACGGAGTCCCAAAGCCACGCAGCTTCAGGGGAGATAGAGGTGATCCTTGGCAGTGAAGCCAGACACGGGCAAGCAGGGAGCCTGGACATCTAAATGCAGGGAAGAGAGATGTTTGGGAGCGTTCTCACAGCAATGGGCCACGGGTTACAGAGGTATTTCCACACCACCAATCTATTGTACAAAAAGCAAAAGAACCAACTACGGCAAAGCAAAATAGCGGCTGCTGCCCTGTATTCCTCTGGTTTTTTCTGAGTCATGCAGCCACATGTGAGCAGAAGGTGTCCCTGGGCTGGCAGTGCGGAATGCTGGAAATCAAGGGTAATGGGAATCTTCTCTGTTAGCCATGTCTGACTCTTGCTTGTTGCCATCGCCCGCTAAGCCCACATTGCTCGCATTGATTTATTCGGTGTTGTATGCAAAGGGTTTGGTGTGTGTCCCCCGGCCTTCCGCTGAGTACAGAAATGCCGCCCGCTCCAACCTGTGTCACTCGTGCTGCCCAGACACCGTTTTACTGCCATCCGTCACGGCGTCTGTGAGCTCAACAACTCGGCTGCCCTCATCCTGTGTCCTACCATCTCCCATCCCCGTCGGCAGAGGGAATATCGAGTGCTCTTAAACCCGGGAAATATTCTGCTGATGGGCACATAAATCTCTCCTGCAGAGCGGTAGCATTTAAGCGGCACGGCGAGGCGATGCTCACTGGCTGAGCTATTCCCACTACAAGTTAAATCCCTCAGGATTTGCTGTTTTGTTTGGGGGGTTTTTTTGTTTCCTAAAGGTTTGGGGAAGGGGGCATCGAGGGTGGGCAGGAGGGAAGGATTAAAAACTAGGTAGAGGTTTCGAAACGCACTCCACACCTAGGGAGAGAAGGGGGTACGACTGCACGGAAACTTTCCTGAGCAGCCTGGTGCGGGAGGATCCCGGCAGCAGCAGCGCCAGAGGCGGGCAATTCAGGAGAAATGTCTGGGATTTGGTTCATCACCTCAGCCTCGGGGAAAGCGCCGGGGCTGGAGGAGGTGGGGGCAGCGGGGCAGGCCAGCAGGAATGGGAAAAGCTCCCGGAGGAGAGACTCCGGGAGAAGGAGGTTTAGCTGGGAGGAGATAAGTAGGCATGGGGGCTTCGAGCTGGTGGGAGAAGAGAGGAGCTGGAGGAAGGGTGGGTTTTGGATCCCACGCTTGAAGGGCTTTTCCACTGCTCCTTTCCAGACATCAGCCAGCGATTTGGCNCATCGGTCTTTCCCGTCTTCTGCTTGCCACCAGGCGATAAATTCGGGTCTCGTTATTTCTCACTCGCAGATATCTCTACCTGCCTGCAAGCCTTTAGCACCTGCCTTGTGGTCTCTGCATGTGCTGCTTTGGAGACATGACCGCGAGCACAGACACACACGCACGCTTATCCTGCACCCAAATGACAGAGTTACATGGAGCCCAGTCAATACCTCCCCACGAGAGGTAACGTTTCCTCCCTACCTTCTGCTATTGACCGTGGGTGGATCTCTGCCGCTAATTAGAGACACTGGAATCCTGGACGTATTAACCACAAATAGCACTCTAAAGGCACTTGTCCTGTTTTTTTAAACATAGCCTGTTTATTTCCCTTGGTTCTTCTCCCTTTTTCTTTCCAAGAAGCCCCTACTTGATCCAAGGCACCTACCTCTACCATCTACCTCTGCATCAGGTAGATGTATAGCTGGGTGTGCGTTTTGTGAAGATGACGCCTCGCTCCTATCCTGCGCTTCTCAGGAGCCAATTTTGGCCAGCCAAAAACACAGGCATGCCCGAAAATAGCAATAAATAAAATCAGGTGCGATGGGATTGAGAAATGAGGGAAGGGCGCGGAGCGAGCGGCGGCAGCGGCTGGATAGAAGCCCCGGCAGTAGCAGGACAGAACCCCGGCAGCCGCAGGGCGGGAGCCCCGGCAGCCTCCGCTGCTCCCCCGCACCCCCAGCCGCTCCCACCCCAACTGCCTGGCCACTGCCACCTCCCAGCACGCGCCACGGGACATTAGGGCTGTAAACCCTTTCCAAGATCTTCTGGAGAATCCTTTCCCACCCCCAATCCAGTCCAAGTTCTTCGGGGGATCGGGAAGAGCAATGAACTTTTCCACCCGATCTCCCCCCGCAGATTCCCAGACATTCCTCAGGCACTCTCAGGGCTCCCTCAGCCACCAGCAATCCTGTCCTTCCCCCGACACGGGGAGAAGCACTGAGCCCTTCCAGCGTCCACGCGAGCGGCTTCGTCTGCAAGGGTTAAAGCAGGGAATGGAGCAGACACCGTGCCTGATGGAAACATGCAGAAAATGTGATGAATAAGCAGTGGAGCGGTGCAGGCTCTGGAAGCGATGCTGCGGTGCGCGCTGCAACCAGCGCCGAGCGCGGTGACTGGGAATGAATGTGGGCACAGAACTGGTGTTTCCTAATTCCTTCGAGTTTAGAAAGTGGAGCCAGCCCGTTCAGGAGCAAGGCGAAGCAATACCTTTTTTAATTTTTTTTTTCTTTTCTTTTTAATTTTCCCTGCTGTTTTTAGTGTCCTTTCTGTTTGGAAGCAAGCCACCTGAACGCGAAATCAAACCTACTCACCGGGTGAAATTGCAGGAGGCGAAGCGGCTGTGAATAAAACGCATCCCGGCTGCGAGAATATAGTCCATGATCTGCGGCTTCAAGCTAGAGGAAGGCTGACCAGGGTGGGGGGACTTTGGGAACCGGGAGCAGTTCTGTGTGTGTGACAACCCATTTACACCGTGCGTGCCTGTCTGTGTGTGTGTGTGCAGGGCAGAGAGAGGCTCCAAACCCAAAAGGGGGGAAAGAGGGAGGGGGGGAAGGAGGAGGAGAGAGGGAAGCAAACCCGAATAGCGAGAGGAGCTGCGAAGAGGGATGGGATTTGCTGGGGTAGAGGTGGGTTTTTTTGGTGGTGATGGAAGCGATTCTCGAGGAAAGAATAACAAATTGTGGGCTCTCAGCAGCAGGCAGGAGGAGCGGGGCTTTGCCCAGGCGGGTGGAGCACAGACAAGACCGCACCGAGGAGCGGGAGGCGGGAGCGAGCCCGGAGGGCCAGGGAGCGCCGGGGGCTCATCCCGGCAGCCGCGGCCGGGGGCTCTGGGGCTGACGCTGCCCGGGGCTCTACCGGGCTCCCTCGGGGAGCGGGGAGGGAGCGACACGGCCAGGGGCAGCTCCCGGAGCCAGGGCACGGCGGGGACAGGGCTGGGCACGGGGGCAGCGCCGGCTGCGGGTGGCGCGGCACCAACCTCTCCTCCTCCGCCTCCTCCTCCTCCCGCACCCGCAATCCGGCGAGCCACGGCGGCGATATCGACCGGGTAAGAGCATCCCAGCCTCCCGGCCTGCCCCCACCCTCGGCCAGCCCTTTGTTTCACATCCTTTAATTTTACTTTTTCTGCAGCCCGGCTCTCCACCGGTGCCCTGCATCCTTCCCACGCCGGCGCCGCTCTCCCTCCGACCCCGGCAGGGAAGGGCTTCAGAGAGATCCTTGAGCGGGGAAGCGGCTCATGGGAGCGGGGAAGCGGCTCATGGGAGCGTCGCGGGGATGCGACACCGCGGTGGGGATCGCTTGCGGGGGAGAGGCGATGGACGGAAATGTCCCTGCTCATCACCCGTGTCCCTCTCCTGCCCCGGGTAAGCGGAGCATCTCCCCTCCATTTCCCCCGCTTCTCGATGCTTCCAGGCTCTCGGTATGGAAATCACGAGCTGGCTCGGTGGAAAAAAAATCTCCCTTTTCCTTGCGTGGTGGCTCCGGAATGTGCGCGGAATCTCAAGGCGTGTGGGGGAAAGGGAAGGAGCACCAGCATTTATGGAGCTTGATGTACGTCCCCCCCTCTCCTGGTCCCTTCTCTACACCCGTGCTGTGAGCAGATACGCGTTCCTGGCTAACAAAAACGCTTTTCCCTGGGTATAGCCGGGCTGAGAGCTCAGTGCAGGTAAACTGACAGCCAGCCCGTGTCAGGGAACAGCCTGCAGATCAACAAGGAGCTTTGGCATCCCTGCAATGTGGCCTGGCTGTGCTCTCCTCATGCTTGCCTGGATCAATAAGCACAGTAACCACACAGATTATGTGATGTACATGGCAGGCAATATGGAGTGATCAGCAGCATTACGCCAGCAGTTGTCTGCTCTGCTGTATGCGGTCTTCAAAAGAGGTGGTAATTTCTGTTGAGTCTCTTGATTGAGAAGCTTTTTGCCTTCTCTCAATTATCTCTGTAAGCACCAGTGTGAAGCGTTCATGTCTGTTTGCCAGTCTGGCAGCTTTATGTTTCCAGAATCTGCTGGGAAAAACTCGGAAAGCACAGAAACCCAAGGTTCCTCTGGCATCACATTGGTTTGTTCCTGTCGGCCTGTTTAATCATCTTTATGCTAAAGAATTGTGGAGTGAGCTGATCTTAGCAATGATTTACCCTGCTTGGGCCTTTATTGACTCTTTCTCTGGTGAGGAGATAAGAAAAGGGGCGGAGGAAGGATGTTACTGTTTTAAAGAAAAATAAACGCTGTGTCCATTTCAAGTGTAGTTGCTGTTAAACATGTAGACATATACACAATTCCTTACGCAGTTCTAAAAACGAATCTTTGCCTCAGAATACGATTTCTCTTACAGCAACAGGTAGCAACCTCTGCCCCCTGCTCTCCCCTTCTGTCCTCCCCTTCAGCTCCTCCTGACAAAATGCCAGTGACCAAGGTCAGCCTGTTTATGCAAAGACTGTGTGTTTTCTAACAAAGACTGCTGCACATCAGGCCTGCAATGACTGTCAAACAGACCTGGGATTCGAGATACTCATTAAGGGCACTGTTCATTTTCTAGGACTGATAACATCTCAGGGAAAGCAGGAGACAGATGCAGTGTGTGACTGGGATAGATCAACAGCGCCAGGGTGCACTGGGCAGCAGCACCTTCATGGCTGTGTTTGGTACTGCAAATACCAGCAGGATCCATTGGACCTTTATATTATATGAGAGAGTGTGTGTGTGAGAGAGAGAGAGAGAAAGAGATAGAATGTATAAAAAGAGATTTGCTGCTATGCTAATGCTTTTCTGCTCTTCCCTTCAGGTTTCCTCCTCTCTCTAGTGATGTCCTAGGCTGAACTTGCTTTGCAGCTCCTTCACCCCAAAGGGAGCTTAAATCAGCCAAGGAGGATTTTGAGTCTGACCAACATCACCTTCCCAACAGAAGAGATTGACTTCATTAGGCTTTGGCTCAGACACTTCACAAGAAGGTGGAGTTTCAATTTCATAGCATCCAGAGGTGCAGTGGGCGTAGCCTGACCTTTGTTTCACCATGCTCCCTTTCCCTCTCTGCCACCTTCTATCACCTAGAGAGGAGGACAAATTGGTTTCCTCAGCCAATATCAACTCTTCTGGTTCTTTTCCACTTTAAATTTAATAAGAACATTCTGATAGTATTCACTTCATAGAATCACAGATTCATAGAATTACGGAATAGTTCTGATTGGAAGGGATCTTAAAGACGATCCAGTTCCAGCCCCTTGGCACAGGTAGGGACACATTGCACTAGAACAGGTTGCTCAGACGAGAATATGTCCATTACTAAAGGTTTTTAAAAGTTACTCTGGAATTACAACACAGATCTTTCCCTGTGGTCAACTCCAAGACCTAATTGCCACCACAGTTCGATTTGAGCCCTTAAAATCATTCTGAAGCAGAGTTAAGGGGTTGTAGGGGACTGAGATGCCTTTTGTTCAGTGGTGTTAATAATCTATGGCCTTAAAATACGATGTTATAAAATCTCATCCTAGGGCAGAATACTGAAGTCACAAACAGTGGAACAAATTGTGCTTGAATGAGGCATAAACTTACATCACCACCAAAAATGCTAAATCCAGATTGGGGCCCTGTCTGCAGCAGCATCATGTGAGAGGGGAGGGGCACATCAATTGCTCCCTTCCCAAAAGCCTCGTGGCCCAGAATTAGATTCCTTTGTCCTGTAAATCTGCATTTAATAGCAGTGAATAGCTCTGTTGATAAACATGTTTTAACAGATTATCCCATAATTTTTTTTTTTCTTTTCTACTTCATATAATCAGACTTTTGATCCTCTGTCTTCCAGAACCTGCTGACTGCTTCTCTTTAGCTACTGAAAAATGTATGACATTTATTAAGGCGGTTCAGTAGTTACCACTAGTTTGCAGCAGGCAAACCTATTATGCAAACAGTAGTCACCTCCTTGCAGTGCCTTCCTTCTCCCAGCTATAATGAATTCCCCGCATGCTACTCTGCTGTAAATTCTCCATCTAAAAATTCCATCCACTACGTGTTTTGTCAGGGGAAACTGTACTTGACTTTTGAAACAGATGGGAGGAGCAAAATGATAACCTACTAAAGTGCCTTGCCCTTAACAGAAATTATGGCAAGTAATTAAAGTTAGAGCAAAAAGACAAACTTTGGGCTGCTTATGTTCTTCATGTTTCTACGTGGGTGAAATTTTTTTTAGAAGTCTGATTTGAATGTCAAATTTGCATATTTATCCAGAAAACATAGGGAATGTTTAATTGCCTGTGTCCAGAGTTCATATTTTTCTCAGGAAACAATGTTTCACATATTCATGAGTTTCAGTTCCAGTTACTGTTTGCATCCATAAATTGCACTGCATACCTAAACAAGCCCTGTACTTGCTCACTGTAGGAACAAATATGCCATATTTAGAATTTTGCTTCATAATCGTGTCAGACACACCTGGTCGCAGAGGAGATGCTTCTACTTCACTGGCGCAGCGGGTCTGGCAGGGCTGGAGTTCACGTTTCCGGAGCAGCCCTGAGTGCTGTGCTTTGCTCTGGGAGCTGCCAAGGTGATGATAACACAGCAGCTTTGGCGGCTGCTGGGCAGGGTTGGCACAGCCTGGGCGCTGGCTCTCGACATTCCCTGCCGTCAAGGGGCTGGGAGTGGGCAAGGTCCTGGGACGGGACACGGCCAGGCCAGCTGGCCCAACCTGACCAAAGTTTGACATCGTCTCAGAGATAAAAGCTAAGGGGAGGAGGAGGAACGGGGAGGAGGAGGAACGGGGAGGAGGATGTGCTGTTAACAACATTCACCTTCCAGAGCAAAAGCTCCATGTGTTGGAGTCCTGCTTCTCGGGAATAAAATCTTTGGGATTTCTCTTTGCCTGTGAGCACACAACCTTTCACTTTTGCTTTGGTAAACTGCCTTACCTCAACCTGTAAGTTGTTTTCCATCTTATTTTCTCTCCACTCTCCAGCTGGAAGCAGGAGTGGTAGAGCAGCTTGGTGGGCCCTGGGTGCCCAGCCAAGACCAAATCACCGCAGCCAGGCAGGAACTCATCACAACTGCCCCAATGCCTCCAGTCCCTGTATTCAGAGAGGCAGGGAGAGGCTCAGGGATCCTCCCAGTCCTGTGTCCAACCTGCCTGTTGGGCCTGTGCTGGGGAAGGTGGGGAGTGGTTCCAGCCGTCTCTCTCTTTCTTTCATGCTGCGAGATACTCCTCAGCCCAGCCACCTCCTCGCAGAGCTCTGAGGTGCCCCCAGAGCAGGACACTCCCCATGCTCTGCTCTAGGGCACTTTGCTGTGGTGGCACTGGATCCGCTCATCTCAGCGGCTGTGCCGAGGCCTACCCACGCCTTCTCTTCTCCGAGAGAGAGCTCAGTCATTCAGGGCTTCCTCACAGGGCAGGCTCTCCAGCCCTTTGCTCATCTCCATGGCCTTCCTTTGGTCCCTCTCCTGTCTTCCTGCTTCTTTCCCAAATTGTGGGCACCACAGCTGGACACAGCACTCCAGGTTTCTTCCACAGGCTCTGGTGGAAGGTGTCCCTGCCCGTGGCAGGGGAGTTGGAACTGGATGGTCTTTAAGGTCCCTTCCAACCCAAACTATTCAGTGGCTGTGGGTGCAGCATGGTGAGCACAGAGGGATGATCCATCCCTTTCCAGGCTCAATTTCCAGCGATATGCAGCTGACTCATGATCAGCTTGTTGTCCATCACCATATTTCAACCTATACGTTTTTGCTTTAACAGAGACATGATTCACTTGAATAAAATTATACCCACCGAGTTTTCCCTCACTTGCAGAAGAAATTATTTTTAGGATCTCCCAATATCCCAATATCACTCACAGAAAATGAACTAGTACTGTAGAATTTCTTTATTTTTTCCCCAAAATCAAAGAAACAGAACATGTTTGCTTCTTCATTTGCCCTGTCCTTTGGCAGCAGGGGACAAACTTAAAGGCTGGGGTTTTCTTCAGGCTCTTGCTGTTATTGAAGCACCAGTTTTCTGAGATGGAATAACCTCAATGTGCTGCAATATGTTACTGACTCTGTTACTGTTTCTTTCAGTTCAGACATATCTTGGCCATGGTTCAATGACAAATGGCCATGCAGGCAAAAATACAGATTTGCCTTTTTAAAAATAACCTCTGATGTATTCAGGTATTTCTTCTTGCTAACTGGACTTTAGAAAATCACAAAAGTCTCTGTTACTTTCCAAAAAAATGAGAACATATTTGTGGAGGAAAAGGTAAAGAAGGAGATGCGTCTTAAATCATGTTGAAGTGTTGTGGTGGAGATTCCCGTGCATCAAAGGCCTGCTTTTCTTAAGAAAATATTACTCAGTGGCTGTAGTAGCTCAGTTCCTGACCTTAGTGTTGGCGCACAGACTTAAAGAAATCCTACCTCTTGGTGCTGTGTCTACTTCTGTGCAGTCAGAAATGAGTCCCTTCCAGACTAGGCAAGGTATTAGGACAAAAAGCCTCTTTCTGGAGAGTTCCAATCTGAAATGCATTTGAATTAATGCTGGAGGACAGAAGAAGTGTTGAAACGAATAGAAGACCCCTCAATGCATTTTCTGTTGTTCAGAACAAGACCCACATTTAGGAAAAAAAAGAGTTTTTGGAAGGGTGATGGAGTCAAGAGTAGTTCAGTTGATGCCTTGCGGTGTCAAGGAATTGCACAATAGAAAGGCAGAGTTTTACAGGGTGGCTGCACTGTGAAGAAAAACTTGTAGAGCATGCAATTTGCATTTGGAAAATAGATTATTTTACAGATATTGGTTCAATTTGATAGTCATTCCCTGAATAACATCTGCTGCATTATCTCAATAAATCTGGTTATCTCCCACAGAAATGAGCTGAGCAAAAGATCTGTAGTAAGATTTGAAAATAACCTCTGTTATTATGTGTCATTAACTCATAAGAATCAAACTACATGGCCACTAATGACAATGAACAAGAACAATACAGTTTCTTGAACATTCTGTTCCGTGCACTTCCAGTCTCTAGTCTGCGCTTAAAATGCAGCAATTTTACAAGCATTTATCATTTGTCTGGGCTATGGAGCTAATGAGACAGAAAAAGCATGAAGAATTTGTATGGATGAACTCCGTTTGCCTAACTTCCAACTCAAACATAACAATACAAAAAATAAGCAATATATGTATAAAGTTGAATATTCTATTTTCGCTTTTCGCCGTTCTTGTCTCGCAGCAGCCTGGGTTGAGCCGTTATGGCACACGACAGGTTTGTGTCTTGTCAGCACCAGCCATCGCCCTTGGGACATCTCTGCTGCCTCCCAGCTGCCGGGGCGGGGCGAGAGCAGGAAGATGTCAGCTTCTCTTCTCAGCCACAAAGGAACGGAAGCAGTAAAAAAGATGCCTCTCCCATCATTTCTTTGATTACCATTTGTCAAAGCAGTGGAGCACAGAGCCCGCACGGATTTTGTGAAGCGCTCTGGAATCTGCTGGGCTCTGAGCAGACATTTGAAGCTCCCGCAGGCAAGGGTGGCTTCGCGTCTCCAGCACGTGTTTTGCTGAATCACACGCCAGCAGGAATCTGCACCTTTATAGTGGTGCAAAATGCCTTTACCAGGCAGCCACGTTTCAGTTGAGCGTCTTTAAATGAGGTTGGAGAGAAAGTCAACGGAATCTCAGAGCGTGGTTCAAAAAAGACACGCGTTCAGTTTTGAGTTGGCTGTCCGGATTTTGCTCAGCCCTGGAAATGACATTCGCCTTTTGGCCGAGCTCTGACACAGCAGAACACTGAGTCTTGCTCCTGTTTGGACATTAGGAAACCAGACATCTGTCCTCTTGCTTGTATTTTGGGGTTTTTTTTGTTGGTTTTTTTTCAGATAAAGACAGGAAAAGTAGAACTGACAAAACGTATTAACACGGGATAATCTCAACGTTCCCCTTAGTTGTGCACTTTGAATGGCTGAGTGAAAAAAATCCAACAACATAACAAAAAACAACCCTGAGGAAGCATTCTCCCCGAGCACTGTTTGGACTGCCTAGAGGAAACTGAAGGTCTTCTCAGCCTGGAAGTTATGCACAATTAATTGTCAGTATATAATTGGCATTATAGATATATTATATGGGGAGTATATGTATTGGCAATTCTTATTTTCAGAAAATTGAGCACTCTTAGAGTCTGAATTAACTTTGGAGCTGGAAGCTGGTACATGCATTAATCCAAATATGGTTGGTATGGTTTAACCAGTCCATACCCTGCAACTGTACCTTACAGTTAGTGCTCCAATCATTTTAAGAAATAACCATAGCACGATTTTTTTTTCCCAAATTAAAATAGTCAGGACCATTGCATTTTTAATGCAAAGATTTGCATAAATAGCAAAAAAAAAAACCAAAAACAAAAAGAAAAACAAAAACACCAACAAAAAAAAAATTTAAAAAAGCTGTTACAAGTAAATGAAGAAAACATTTACAGTTTCTCTAAATTGTGAATAAGTGAAAAACCTCTTTTTTTTCTGTATTAAAATAAGAAAGCCAAAAGCGAGGATATTCATCTTGTTCTACCACAAAAAAAAAAAAAAAAAGGAAAAAAAAAAAAAAAGGAATTCTCAGAAATTAATTTTCTTTTCACAATAGGAGGAAAAAAGATCAGTGAAGTATAACAAAAAAATCTCTACTGCCACACCTGTAAGTCGAAAAACAAAATCACCACTTTTCCAAGGTAGCCATTGCTCAGAGCTGCTTTGGCTTCAGTCTGACCGTGGGAGCTGATCACGGATTGCCTTGGCATCAGCTGGGGGTTTTGGTTTAGTTTTGTTGTTGTTGTTGTGTTGGGGTAGGTTTTTTTCAGTCTTTAGACTGTTATTGTCTCAATCCATGAGTTTTTCTCCCTTTTACCTTTCCTATTCTTTCCTCCCATCCTCCTTCGAGTGGAGAGGGAGGGAGGGAGGGGAGGAGTGAAGCAGCAGATGGGTGAGCTGCCAGCCCTGTCAGTCAGCTCTCCACAGGCTCAGCACCAGGTTTGGAGATGGAGAAGTCGATTTGCCTCAGCAGTTGTGGAGTTTATTTAAACAGAATGGTCTTGTCTGCCAAATGCTGCAGCTCCATGAAGATTTTCTTTTTCACTAATCTCAAAGTCTGTTAAATAAGTACTTATCTGTGATCCTAAAAAATGTAGGAAAGCACAGAAAATACGAACAAACACTGCAGAAGGTGGGACTACATTCTCATACAAAAAGTACCGATATTTTTAAGCTGGGGTTTGCTGCCATATTTCATTCTCTGAGTAGCTGCCACTCACCACCACGTTTTCTCTGCTCAGTGAGTTCTGTTTGTTTGTTTGCCTTTTCCTTTGGTCATTTATTTCCCTGATACCTGAGCACAGTTTGTACATCTCCTGCGACTCTGCCTGCGGCTGAACACTCACAAAAAGAAGGCGTTCACAGACACAGCGAGGCTCAGCCACCCTGGTTTGCCGTGATTTTACTGAGGAGTGGGGCCAGCGAACTGGGGAGGGATTGGCAGAGCTGCTGCAGGAGATGGGCTCCTGATTTAACTGCAAGTTAGACATGATTCAAAACACACAAGTTTTTACTCAGAGCAGTAGCTAATAGTTTCAGCAGTCAATGAATATTTGGGTTTCTGAACATTTCCTTTTTAGAACCACACGGGGTAGACAGACACTTGTGCCTGAATCAGATCCTCTAAACCCTGCCATGAAGATTGCTGGCTACCTGAAGTAAGCCTCATAACCAAACATTTTACTCTAGGTCGGAGAAAAATTCCTTCTGTTCATGTTCATACATGTTCATGTTCATGTTCATGTTCACGTTCATGTTCATGTTCATGTTCATTCATGTTCAAGTTCATGTTCTATTGGCCAATTTCTGACGGATTTTACCGGGCGTTTCACTGCCAACTGGAAATCAACTTCAGCTGTAAATACATTCAAGGATTTCGTTTTCACTGTAGTTAACATAAACCTGCCATTAATCTGAAAATAATAAAAAAGATAAAAACACAACCAAGACTCAAATCTACCACTTCTTCCGAACTGTAAAACTCTCCAAATAACAAGTCCCTTTCATTTTTAGAAGCCTGTGAAGAAACGAACTTAACAACATGGACTGATGGCCAGCAGATATTAGGGGGTTTTTTTAATGTTAAATATTTCTATAGAAATAGAAGATAAATGTCTTTCAAACTTTTATTTTGTATATCGTTGGGTTCATGTTTGCACATAGATGGTCTTGCTCTGCAAGGTACCGCATGCAACACTTAATAAAAAACTTTAATTATCCTGGTTCCAGCTGGGATGGATATTTTCTTCTTAGTAGCTGGTACAGTGCTGTGTTTTGTCTTTAGAATGAGAACAATGGTGATCACACACCGATGGTTTAGTTGTCGCTCGGTAGCCCTTACCCTAATTCAAGGACTTTTCCTTAAATTATTATTTATTTCAGTTATTAAACTGTTCTTTCCTCAACCCATGGGTTTTACCTTTCTCCGTTTCTTCTCCCTGTCCCACTGGAGGGCTTGGGGGCTGAGTGAGAAGCTGAGCGGTTCTTCGTCGCTGGCTGAGGTTAAACCACAACTCTAATAAATAAAGTAATGTTTTATGCTTGTCACAGGTAATTGTGGTGCACTTTGCAGAGGATTAGTCAAACACTTTCTCTTCCTGTAAGGCTGCAAAGTTGGCGAACAGCAAAGAAGAGCTCTTTGCTGCCAATGTGTCTTCTGTTTATAATAGTACTGGGAGTATTTTCTACTTGAAAATCAGCAACTGGAACAATGAAGTAATTTTAAGTTATGCTGTTTCTGAATGTGGTTATTGCACAGTAATTACTGCATCATCACCTGCAACATCTTGCAGTGCTGAAAATGAAAACCATTATCCTAACAAGTTTTATATAGGATTTTTTATTCAAGTTAGCTAAAGGACGTGCAGAGTGATCCTAATAGCTTCTCCTTGAAAATCTACTTCTACATCCAAAATTCTTCTCATCCTACTCAGACATGGTCCACTGTTATTTAAAGAATCCTCTCTCAAAACGCGTCACTATAATGACTGATATCCCTGGCCACCATTGATCACAGTCTTACTTGGTCACAGAAAATTTTTCCTGGAGACGAGTGTATAAGCTCTCCCTCTTCTCAGCAAATATTAAACCTAGTCTCTAAGTAGCTTGAGAAGAATTTCTTTAAAACATCTTTTGGTAATCCATCGTCATAAAGGTAAGATCTCTACCTACATTCACAGTGATCAGCGCTGCAGCTGGCAGAAATTATGCACAAACCACACAGGAAGTGCTGCATGTTCTTCCTGTCACTGAAATAATTTATGCTTATGGTGGGTTGACTCTGGCCAGCTACCAGATGTTCATCCTGCCACTTCCACTCATCGAGTCACAGAATCTCAGAATGTCCTGAGTGGGAGGGACCCCCCAGGATCATCCAGCCCAGCCCCTGGCCCTGCCCAGAGTCCCCAGCAATCCCAGCCTGGGCATCCCTGGCAGTGCTGTCCAAACGCTCCTGCAGCTCTGGCAGCCTCCGGGCCGTGCCCATTCCCTGGGGAGCCTGGGCAGTGCCCAGCAGCCTCTGGGGGAAGAACCTTTCCCTGATCTCCAGCCTGAGCCTGCCCTGGCCCAGCTCCAGCCCTTCCCTGGAGAAGTAATGGCCAATGAAACTATCTTGTGCCACACGTAATAGCTTCATTGCAACGGGTGTCTTGTCTCGTCTTCAGCAAAGGTGTGACTGCTCAGATTTCCCTTCTGATCTGAAATATTCAGGCTGCTTTTCCAAACCAGAAAGACCTGTATATGCCTGTTAATATCCACTCCAACAGAATAAGAACACAATAAATTCATTCATCTTACAGTTTTTCAAAGGGAAAAACGAGAAACATAAGATAGACCAATTCTCCTTAGCACTACAATTGTATCTTCGACTCACACCCTTATGTGTGAACCTGTCTCTCCTTTCATGCTAGTTGCTTCAGCATTAATGGGGTTTCTTCATGGTAAAAGGCCAGAACATTTTTGTGTCATGACCCTATAGCAGAGAAAAAGAACACAGCTACTGCCAGGGAGACCTTTTAAATCAGTACAACGTACAAAGTCACCTAAACTCTTATCTCTGTCATCAACTGCTCCACAGAAAAAAAAAAAAACCCTGCTCTTTATTTATTTTAAATCCCCAATTTATTTACAAACTGATAAAGAGTCCCAATCGTCAATTAAAAGGAAGGGTTTGGTCAGGAACCTAGGTAAACAGATTCTCTGTTAGATGTTAACTTTAAGGTCGTGCAGTAATTGTTAAAGGGTTTGAAAATTAATGTCTAGAACATACATGCTACAGGAATTGTAGAAAAAGATGCTGCAATGGGAAAAACATAGCAATCACACTCACCAAATCTGTAATCTGTGTGCTCACATGCCCTATTTTGTACATTCAGCTATCTCAAAAAAATTAACAGAGATTGCGGTAGAAATTTGTCATTTCAGCTGGCAGATCCAGCAGCTCGTAAAATTCACCCATGAAGAGGCAAGGAAACACAAGAGTCACAGTTAAAAATAGAAAACCTTTGAAATTAATGTCTCATCTCCATCCTCAGCAAAAATAGTTGAGGGTTTTTTTTTTTTTGCTGATCACTGGTTGATAAAAGTGTGGTGGATACAATCCTGCGTTGGTATTGTATCAGAATAATTGATTTTGACAGCAGTAGATGGATTAAAGCAACCAAGCACCCGGCCCACTTTAGGTACTGACACTAAAATCTTCAAAAACACACGACTTTAAATCCACCAAAATGTTTAGAGTAGCACATGACCACTGTGCTGAGCAGGATGGGGAAAAATCAATTTTTTGTGGAAATGTTGTATGCTGAAAGCAGACAAACTTACTTACCAGCCGGTCACCCCAAGATATATGATTTTTATAATTACTAATGAAAATAAACCCGAAAACTATTATTAGTACAAGTCTCAGGCAGAGTCCAAGAATGAGGACAAATCCTTCACCACGGTCATCACAATATTCCCAGAAAAAAATTCCCAGGGGGTAATTGCCCATGGTTAATGCCCCCTCCCCAAAACCCTGAAGGAGGGTTTTATCCCAAAACTGCCAGCCTTGGGATACAGAGCAACATTGGGAGGGCAGGCCTAGTGCTAAAGAAAACAAGGGGCACTGGCAAAGTCTCTTTTCATACAACAATTTTCATTATTTTACTGATGAGGGTTTTCCGTGGCAAGTACAAAATCAGGGCTCTTACACAATTAAAATATTCATGTGACTAAATCCAGAAGTCAGTGCCAGGTCTTCATGAGCAGAGCAGTTTTTGGACAAAGTTCCACGAGCTTGGCGCGTTGGGGCGTTGCGCCTTTCACTGTTGAGGTGCTAAACCGGCGACACAATTCTTAACACCACAGGACGAGCCTCTTGCTTTCAGGTGAAGCGCCTTCTCATGATGGCTGCAGCCTCCTTCCCAGATTTGTGGCCATGCTTCACCTTCTGCAGTGCAGCAGCCTTCCAGGATGGCCCATGACGGCGCTGTGGTCGTATGGCAAAATAAATAAGAGCCACCCGCTCGGCATTTATGTCAAAATCGCATTTTTACAGCGGGGGCTGAGAACCCTACACCTTGCAGCAGCGCTGCTGTGGTGCTCTGGGTCACTACTGCAGAACAGTCTCATTTTTATAAGACTGAAGGAAAGATTAGGTGTCAAATTCAATAAACCCTTTGGCTCTTTTTCTATTATTCTACGCCATGGTCCTCTCTCTGCTTTGAAGTGTCGTATTTTTTCATTTGGTGGTGGCAATAATCCAAATACATAAACCACCATATATCATTTGATGTAATTTGAATTGATTGGCAGGTTTAAAGCTAACCTGTGTTAATGAATTTTTGCATGTGTAATAGAAGCGATTCAGACAGATTAGGGCAAAGATCTTATTAGTAAAGTATAGGGGGAGCTGCTTTTAGATGAACAAAAATTTCATTTTTTCTGCACTGAAAGATTCTAAAAATTGGGTGTGACTTCAGGTTTAAAGAAAACAACTCGAATATTCTTGCTAATAATCAAAAGTAGTCGTTAAGCCAACCAGCCGAGCTGCACAGGAAGCCTGTGCCATAACGGTGGTGCTGGCTTCTACAAAATGTTTATTTATCCAAGACTCAAATACCTTAGTGGGAATGCACTGCCCCTGACCAAACTGCCACACAGAATGATCTGGGAGAGATCTGTATGTTTAGAGAATAATCTATTATTTGGTAGCTGGAGAATCACCGGGGCTGTACGAAATTATACTAAAAATATCACAGGGCATTCCTGGAAAATTTGGAAGCAAACACGATGATGCACTGAAAAACTTTCCAGGAGAGGCAACACTTCAGCCTGGCAGGGTGCTGCTGCTGCTCTGAACCTTTCAACAGAGTCAGGTTTTAGGAATAAAACACTGCAGTCGGCCTGGCGAAAGGATAAATACCCCAAGGGTAAGAAACAGGTGGAAAATTGAGAGACAAGAATGTTCTCCAGGTAGTTATTCGGGTCTGGACAGCCGATTGAAAGAAAATCTTGTTGGGAAACGTCTGATGGGAGGACAAGGTACAAATTAAAATGCTTCAGCATCTTAAGCATCTCTACAATCGTTTAGAAAATAAGGCTGGATAAGAGGAAGGTTGACAGTTCTTAAATAATTTGTCAAAATCTAAAATATCAACTTTCGATATTTCAAAATGTCTAGGATAACACCGACCTGCTCAAAGAGGGAATTGTGCTCACCCCTTGGGGTTCTGTGTTTATCTTCAGTGCCCCTGTTCACTGTCCTCTGGTTTTTTTTAAGGAATCAAAGGAAATTAATCATCTTCTCATGAAACAAAAAGAGACAAAGTATTTTTGTTTCCTGGCAAAACCCTGAACAATACATTGAGCTTATAAAAGTCTCTGCAGCCTGAGAGCTGGACAAGGTCAGAAGACACTTGACAGCAAAAGTGCCTCTGACCCTATTACTTCCAGTGATGCAATATTTCATGTACAGCTTTTTCACTCCTGTTACATGTTTCATCCACCAAGCTAAACCTTGATTTAAACTGGCCCATCGTTGCCTGCGGTTTCACAGACTTGATTCTAGGCAAGGTGAAATTTTCTCACTCTTTACAAAACAAAAGAATAAAGCCGCTATAATGAAGTGCAGGTGGAGCTCATTTGGAGCGATGAGGTTCTGAATGGATGTTTTGCAAACAAAACTCTCTTTGTGGCCCGGCAGCTCACCAATTCACGTGCTGCTCCTAAATGGTTTGTTTTGTTCCCTCGGAACTCAAGTGGAAATGAAGATTTCTGCGGGTGATGGTGGTGCTTCGGGCGAGGGAGGTACAAATTAGCGAGCTGCAAAACAAACAGGNATTCTTTTTTTTTTTTTTCCTTTTGTGCGTGAGCTGCTCTTGCTTCCTGCCTACCCCTTCAGTCAGAGGGACAAGCAAATGGGTTTGGGACCCGGAAATTTGGAATTGCTTCAGGCACACAAAGAGCAATTCTGCCACAGCCAGGGTTGCTGTTCGTGGGGCTCTTAAGCAGAGGATCCAGGGAGCTGAATTCAGAGTTCAGCATGTACGGACTTCAATGCATGGTTTATGTCCTTCTGGGTGAGAAATATGTTGTGAGGAGGGGAGCACAGATGTTGTGACAGCTCCTGGGTGCAGAAATTTAACATTAAACCACCCAGCTCGCAGAGTGGTTCTTCACAGCCACTCCAATGGGGCTGCCTTATCCAGCGAATCCTGCCAGCCGGGTTTTGGGCTGGTAAATACACCATGGACTCTGGCCTCTGGCACTACTTGGTCTAATGAGGCCTTTTATGAGCTATAAAATATCTGTATTTTATATTGCTGGATATAGAATGCATTCCCAAATGTCTCCAGCCATTTGAATTCCAAGGCATCAGCTGGAGTGACTCTCTGTGTTTCCCTGAATGAAAAAGAAGAGCGGGGAGAGAAGGGGAAGGCGACAGAAGTGCAGAAACAGCTGCAGGGAAACAACTCCCCTGCAAAGCATCCCCATGCCATGGTCCTAAATTCCAGCCTGATTCGATGGGATGTGGTTATGCCCCCTGAAAGGAAAAGTGGAGATGCAGAGCAGAGCAACACGGTGCAGATTTTACAGCAGAAATAAAAATATTAATCTACAGAACTGAGCAGTAACGAGATCTGGGAGTGATTAAGGATAATGCATCAGCCATGGGCTGGCAGCAGCAGGAAGGTAAACGACATCTTGGCATCTCTTACATCTCTAGAAGGGAGATATATCAATGGAAAGGTGAATACTCCCATACAGAGCAAGAGCAAAGCCTCGTTTGCTTTTCTGTTTTAGGACATGACATAAAGAATGTGAGAAGCTGAAAAAGATTTTAAAAGGGTGCTTGGATTAACATTGGAAACAAGGAGATGCCTCATAAGGAATAAGGAACCGAGCTCTGCCGGTGTGCACAAAGGAAACTGAGACCCTGGAGAAAAATTTAGAATCTGAAATATCCTAAAAACAAAAGGCAGATGTCATTGCAAGGTGTTTAAATACAATAACAGCTAATCGAAAAACAAAGATATGCGAGTTTAAATGATGGTAGAAATTAGTAGCCTGAAGTAATGTGGATGGAATTAGGACATGGATGAAGAGCGGTTGCACGCTGCAGAGTAAAAAGGGTTGAGCATCAGCTCAAAGGAGCACTTAGCTGCTGAACATAGGCAGGTTGTGCCATAAAAGAACTTCAGGAAAGTAAATAAATTTATCATCCCATCTTGCAGATAACCTGTCCATGCTAACAAGTTCAAAAAGTGTTCCCTGAAATGGGTTTGATTTAGCTTTGGTGATGCAGAGAATACACATGATAAAATCTGCAGTTCAACAGCAAACCCCATCCCTAACAAAAATTTTAGGACCTGTTTTAAATGATACCCTTGCAGTAAAACTTACTGAAGGAGATGGGGATGATGGAGAAGAGTAGCTGGACTTTATACAATGGGATACAAAAGCAAACTTCACCTGAAACCTCTCTGCAAAGATTTATGGCACAGAGATAGTCTCAAAGCAAACCAGACTGTCTTGGTGAAAAAAGAAATCTTTTTCTTTTTTTTTTTTTTCCTTCTTTTTTTTTTTTTTAAGGAGAGGTCAGAGGCATTAGAGAGTCTGAGAGGGGAAAAGGTGGCTATCTGCCCTCCCTTTAAAGAAGAATTAATTCCCAAATTGAGTACTTTCTTAGCTTTCTTCTTAGGTCTTACAATTTCTAATCCAAAATCAGCAACTAGCAGAGCAGAGGTTAAGGAAAAGGGATGAAATAAAAGCTTCCTGTTCTTAGTAATAATAAACACTTTGAGAAAAAGCAAAGGTACAGCAGTGCTTTTCTCTGGCAGAGTTTCTCACAGCTTCACAGCTTTGAAGAGCTGTTTGTGAGTTTTGCAGAGACAGAAGAGGTTGTGGACAGAGTGGGAGAAGCAGAAGGGAGCACTTTCCCTTTTCTTTACACAACAACTGCCCCCTTGGCACGTAGAATCTCATAATGGTTTGGGTGGGAAGGGCCCTCAAAGCCCATCCAGTGCCACCCCTGCCAGGGCAGGGACACCTTCCACTGTCCCAGGCTGCTCCAAGCCCCAGTGTCCAACCTGGCCTTGGGCACTGCCAGGGATCCAGGGGCAGCCACAGCTTCTCTGGGGGATCCCTTCCAGTGCCTCATCACCACCCACTGTAAAAAATCTCTCCTGAACCTACCCTCCTTTGGTTTAAAGCCACTCCCCCTTGTCCCGTTGCAACAGGCCCTACTAAAAGGTCTGTCCCCATATTTCTAAAAACTCCTTTCAATAAGGTCTCCCCAGAGCCTTCTCCTCTCCGGGCTGAACAATCCCAGCTCTCCCAGCCTTTCCTCCCAGCAGAGCTGCTCCATCCCTCTGCTCACCCTGGAGCCTCCTCTGGCCTCTCTCCAGCAGCTCCAGCTCCTTCCTGTGCTGGGCCCCAGGCCTGGGGCAGCTCTGCAGGTGGGGTCTCACCTGAGAGGGGCAGAGTTCCCCCCTTTCCTGCTGCCCACGCTGGGATCAGCCCAGGATGCGGCTTTGGCTTTCTGTGCTGTGAATTTGCGTTGCTGACTCATGCCCAGCCTTTCACCCACCAGCATCCTCAAGTCCCTCTGCCCCGGCCTGTTCCAGCTGCTCATCCTCTCTGGAGTCACGGGGGAGGACCCCTCTGCAAAACACAACCTCAGCAGCAGAGGAAGCAGGAGGTGTTTAATCTACAAGAGCTGATCCCTGGCACCAGGGAGTGTTGTCACCTGTCTTCGCTTTTCGCAGGTAAATTGGTACTCTCTGGACTTGTCCTGACATCTCGGATGTAAATTGTTATCTTCTGGGTTTTGTGAAGTTTTGATTTATACCTTCTTCTTGTGTGTGAGTTGGAAATACCCGAATGCAGGCGTGGCCCACAAAAGACAGCTTAGGGAAGCCTCTGGACCTGCAATACTGCCCATGCAAGTGGAAAAAGAACAGCTCGACCTTCTATCAGATTTATAGAATAAACACACCATTTAAGTGGGCCAGGGGGAGGATTTGAAAGAAAAGGTGGAATTTGTAAAATGGTTACGTGAAACAGCTTGCAAAGGCATCGTGGGGGAACAAAAAGTTGGGATTTTAAGATGAAAGCCATGAGTAAATATTTTAGGCAAGGTAACTGTAAAAAAACGTCTGAGGTTGTACCTTGTCAGATAAAGCCAGGTCTCCTGGGCCTTTAACAGCCCGATGCAGAATGCAGGAATTGATTTTATTTTCACGTATTAAATTTGTTTTTATGTCGATAGTGTTGCACTTTCTACCAGAAAACAAATGTGATCGGCATCAGAAGCAAGAAGCACCATCTGCACCAAAAATGAAATGTATGCCATAACACCACAAAGTAGTCTTTTGATAAGTGAGATCTATTTATGCATCAATAGATGTTAATGTATGCTAACAGGGTGAGGGAGAGACACAGACTGTGAATTCTCAAGATTTGCACCACTCACTGGTCAAAATTAGGGCCCTCAGTTATTAGACAGTGCATATAAATTTTCTCTTCACTTTAAAAGTCAAATTATGCTTCTACCTAAATCAATAGAAAATAACGTTTCCCTGCCAAAGCTGTAGTGACCATCTCCAAATAAATATTCAGGCTGGGGAAATCTTCCATCTGTACACACTCAGCAGTCAGAAGGAGGCTTATGGCTGCTGAGTGCCAGGCTGGAAGGCTGCAGAGGTTTGGGAAGGCTGTCACAGGAAATTTGGAATTTGGCACCCCTGTCTTTGACTTGGGCTGGAATTCCTGGATTAAATAAAAGGGAATCTCCTGCCATTCTGTAGGCTTGGTTTTAAATGGGTTGTTCTATGTTTAGGCGCTTCGTTTCTCAAGCAATGAGAGCTGGAGGACAAGAAGAGGTGAAGAAGAGAAAAAAATGTCCAATTTTGAACCATGAGTTAACCTACTGTAAAAAATTAATGGATCCAATTTTAATAGGCTTGGACCTTTCTGATGGGGAGGGAGAGGTTGGTGAGGGGGAAAAAAAAAAATCTTTACCAACTCCTTAAAAAACAAACAAAAAATTCAGGAAAGGTTTTGGGATAGTTCAGCAGAAAATGTAATTAAGTCCTCACAAGCATAACTTCAGTGAAGCCACAAAGTTTGGGACTGAATTTGCTGAATATGTCTCAGGTTAACTTTCTTGAGGACTGACAATTCTGAGGTAAAGCACTCTGATCCCCCAAAGGTGCCGTGCGTTCCTGTGCTTTGTAATGTGGCGCTTTTATGGAATTTTAATAACGAGCAAACAACTTTATTTAGAAAATGTAACAGTTTGACCTTCTGTGTCTTGTCCTGCTTACTTTCTTGAGTTGAAAAGCACAGTGAAATACAATTAAAATGGGGGTGGGGGGAAAAAAAGAATAGGCTTCCAATCTTTATGAAAACCATTTAGATGTTTTTGCTTTTTGCATCCTTGTAGGACCTGTATTTTTAAACTTAGAAAGGAAAACACAATCTTTCCATCAGTGACAGATAATAACTCAAAAGCATGACAAGATTAATAATTAGATTCTCTGATCCCCAAACAATATTTAAAATTATTTCTGAATTCTTTTTTTTTTTATAATTTAGCTAAAGAGTATATGAGAATTCTATGTAGTAGACAATAGTGACTCAATTTTTTACATGTTATCTGCAAGGTTTGCAGAGAAATACAGTTGCATCTAGAGTTCTCTTTCTATGCCCATTTAAATGCATTCATGGACACTCACACAGTGCTATGACTGCTCAACTCACGCTAATTTCAGAGGGATTAAAGCTCCCTTATTTATTACATAAACAAGACGCAGAAAATGTGATCATTACTGGACTTGGATCAGCTCTTAAAGCCAAAAATCATTCGCAATCTTTAGAACAGCTTCCATGGGCTTTGAGTTAAACAACCCAAAACAGACTCTAAACCCTGTTTAATCTCGGGCAGCATTAACTTCTGTGCCCCTACGAACCTCCCAGACTTTGCCATGGATGAAGCAGGTTTCTCCTGCTCGTATTCTTGGAGCTCTGGGGCGTGTGCGTGAGCTATGCTGCTCATGCTACCCTCAACTCTCTCTCTCTTCCTCTCAGAGTGTGCGCCTTGGATTTCTCTGTGCTTCTGCCTTCAGCAGTCTTGTCAATTAATGGATTCTGCAGGCAAGGCAGCGCTGAGTGAAGCGTCTCAGAGCTGAGTGGTTTGAGGGATGTGTGAAAGCCTGCAAATTTATTTCTCAGGTTTCTCTGTATAATGGGCCATAACTCAGTGCAGGTACGGTCTCAAAGTCTGTTTCTCTTGGAGAGAGCGAGAATAAAATCCAGGAGACTAATGGAACAAAAAATGCTTTTTTATATCCCTGAGAGAGATATCTGTGCTGCTCTCGCTGTCTGAGGTACATGCCGATACACATTACCCATCTGACCTGCACTATCTGGGGCAGGCATTTGCTGCACCATGCAAGGAAGCCAGAAGGAAATAAAGAGCTTTTAGTCAGGTATTAATAAGCTGTCAGTTCTTCGCTTACCTAATTAAACAAGGCAGGAAGCAAGAAGAACTAACTCTTAGAGCCTCAACACATTCTCTGGACTGATCTTTGTGTCTTTGAACTTGGACCAAGCACATGGCAGGTGGCTGACAGAAAAAAACCAACAACAACAATAATACTGTTGTGAGCTGAAATTTGGATTGAAAATGCTTCATTTAATTTGAAATTAGAATTTTGTCTTGATTTTTTTCCCTAGGGGAGAAAATCCATGACATTTTGTAACACTTTATATTTCAAACCTTTTACGGACTTCAGTGCAGTTAAGACCCTTGAAACACTTTGCGTTAGCATTTTCATGAACTGTGGACCATCTTCCTGAATTCCTCTCTAAAAAAGACATTTTCTGGAATGCTTGCAGTCACAATTCAGTGTGAGATGGAATGATATCACGGAATCAGGGAATGGGTTTGGTTGGAAAGGACCTTAAAGCCCATCCATTCCCACCCCTGCCATGGCAGGGACACCTTCCACTGCCCCAGGCTGCTCCAAGCCCCAGTGTCCAACCTGGCCTTGGGCACTGCCAGGGATCCAGGGGCAGCCCCAGCTTCTCTGGGCACCCCGGGCCAGGGCCTCCCCACCCTCCCAGGGCCTCCTAACCCTGCCCTCTGGCACTACACGCTCTTGTAAATAGTCTCTCTTCATCTTTCCTGTAGGCTCCTTTCAGGTACTGAAAAAGTGGCATTAATGCATTTTAACAAAATGTTTACCAGTGAAAACGTTAAGAAATGCTAAAATCAGACTGCTGGGTGGAGGACCGAAACAAGAATTGTGAATCCGTGTGGTCTTGCTCTGCTCTCCCGGACACAGCACAGGACAATAACACATTCCATAAAGTCCAGAATCGCTTGTCCTTCTTTTGTAGCTCTTTTTATAGCGTGAGAATGGAGCAAAGGAGCCACCTTATTTTGGAAATAACCACTAATCCTAGTTATTTGTTCTCAGAGTGTGACAAAATCAGCTGACAATGCTCTCCAAATACCACAACAACAATGAAGTCCACGCAGTTTTTCTCAGCGGCATCTGTTAATGTAACTGCTTCAAAACAGGCAGAAGTGCCATCTGCTGCTGCTCGCAAGAATCCCCCTCTCTCTCACCCCTGGGTAAAAGGGACTCGTGCTGAAGCACCAGCATCTGTGTCTCTAGCAAAACGGCAAATTCAGTTTTTAGCTGCTACCAAAGTTAAGTGCAGCCCACTGGTTGGATTTGCCTTGGTTGGGAATTTAACCACCCACGTGTGGATTCTCCTCTGCTTCTATTAGCGTCCAATTCGCTGGCAAGAGTTTACAACGCACTTAACAACAGAAATGGAAAGGCTCCACCATGTTACCACCAGGCTGTCCTGCAGAGAGGTTATTTTTCCGTAATGTTTATGTGAGAAACAGGTTTAACCCAACAAAGGTCCTTTATAGTCTTCTGCGAAGGCACCTAAGAACAAGAGGGAAGGGTAAGTACAGAGAAAAAGAAAAATGCACAGTACAGACACACAGCAGATTTGGAAAGATTAGATTCTGCTATGTTACTTCTAGCAGCTCTGAAGGAAGAGGAATAGAACTTTATTTTTTTTTTCTCTTGAGCAGCTTGCTGATTTTTGTAAAGACTTAGCCACTTCCCTGAATTTACAACCATAAACTCAAAGCACATCTCTAGGAAGGAAAATCAGTTATCAGACAAGTCTAGGGGAAAATCCAACCAGCCAGCTGAAATAATTTTAATGAGACGCGCCATGGAATCAATCTTGCAGCGAGAGAATGACAACATGGAGTACCTAAGCCCAGCTGCTCAGCTCCTCTAGTGCTGCTGGCTCTGTTTTATTCGTGGGGATTCCTACACCTGCTACCACGGCAGATCTGATCTCGCTAGAGCCTCTTCTCAGAGCACAGCCACGCAATCCCAGCCTTACTGGCAGATAAATTGTTTGCCTACATACCTTACAGTAATCACCCAGTTAGGCGAGCTCCATTCTTCTGGTGCCTTTTCATTTTCAAAACACAGACTGCTTAGAATTGTAGGCTGAACTCACGGGTAAAAGTTGTATTCCCTTTCCTTTAGTTAAAATTTCCCTATTGAAAAATAAGATTTTGAGTGCCACAAACAGTGAAAAAATGATGCCAGATTTACTCAGCCTCAGTCAGAAGTTAGGATTGATTTAAGAGTTTGGTGTCGGGGCAAGTGGTTTACCTGTAAGAACTTGTTTTTCACTAGCAAATTAATTGATTTTGTAACTGAAAAACAGGACATATGTTTTGCTGACGACATGAAAACTTCATCATGTCAGCTGTATGCCAAAAGGAAAAACAAAATCACTGATAAAAACTAGATTGAGTTAGCTGGTTTGAAGACGCAGCAGTATTAACGTAGGATAAAATTCAGAAGAGATTTTGAGAAGGCACGCACTAGAGGAAAAGGATGAAGATGAAGATGAAGATGAAGATGAAGATGAAGATGAAGATGAAGATGAAGATGAAGATGAAGATGATGAAGACAAAGATGCCACCTGCACATGTTAACTCTTCCATCTCTCTGTTAAGTGAATGCTGTGGTCCTTGATCACTCACTTACGTGCAAAGCAAAACTAAGGGCAAGAAAGTGGAATGCAGAGGAACACAGGAATGTTGGGAGCCAGGGAAGAGTAACACCAGGACACTGCTCTTGGAAAATGTCAAGTTAATACACCTAGGGAAGAGTTATTTCAAAAGTTTGGAGATTCACTGTTGATGTAGGAAACATGAAAGAAAAGTAGAACTCATAAAAGGCAACAAATGCAACCTGCAGCAGTAAGGCAGAATGCCAGATGAAAAAAAAAAAAATTGCTAGTAGGGTTTGTGTGCTGCATTTGTTAAAGTCATACCTTGATGTAAGGCAGAAATAATGCCAGGTTGCACCATGGTTGCACAACCCACCTGGAACATCATATTCGACTTTATGGCTGTAAGAAGGTGTCAGAAATAACAAGATGCACCACACAAGTAAAGTGAAGTTGATGGAGCTCTGCCAGACCAAGAACTCCAAACTCTCTTCATTCAGGTGAGTAACATTTTGAAAAGATGCTGCCATCCATTTGTGTAAAGTTTAAAAAGTCTTTAATAAAATCTCTACCTTTTCCTTTTGTCTCTGTTTTCCAGTTTTTGGTAAAAAATCTCATGGCCTCCTGAGCTGGACCGGCCTTGGCTGGATGTCTGGTGCCCAGCAAGCTGCTTTATCATTCCCCTTTTCTCAAAATGACCACGGAGAGAAGCTATGGTTAAAGACTGGTGGGTGAGGTAAGGACAAGAAGATCTCTCACCAATCACCAGCACGGCCTAGATAGACACAGCTCTAGGGAGTGAGTTCATCACCAAATAACAAAGGAGTAGGATAATGAGAAATAACAACAAAGTTAAACCCAATTTCCTCCTATCCTTCCCTTCTTCCTGAGCACCACTGCACAGCTCCTGAGCAGCACAGATGACAAGAAGAGGCCTTGTGCATCCCATGGTATCTCTGCTGCTCCTCCCTCATCACATCCTTTCTGGTGTGGGGTCCCACCCATGGGAGACAGCCCGCCACGAATTCCTCCAGCATGAGTCCTTCCCGCGGGCTGCAGTGGGGGTCTCTTCCACAGGCTCAGGGGAAAGGCTGCTCCAGGCTGGGTCACCATCCTGCCCGAAGGCTCGCCCCGCCTCGCTCTGCTCTACAGAGGGCAGCTGGGAAGGGTCTGCCAAGGGTGGCTGAGGATCAACCACTGCTTCCCCTCAGCCTCGGCCTGCAGTAGGTTCATCTCAGAGCGACCTGGAACGGACTCAGCCGAGCACGGGGGAGACTTGTGGCACTTTCTCACAGAAGCCACCCCTAAGAGCCCCCCTGGTACCAGGACCTTGCCACCTACACACCTTGGGAACGCGACCTGGATAACTCAGGGAGCGTGAATACCAACAGTGTGCGTGACCAGAGTACCCAAAACTCTCTCCTCTGAGAGCCTGCTTGCACAAACTCTGGTGATCGTGATCAAGAGCAATTTAACAATAACAAAGTTTCCTTTCAATGACGATCAGCCAAATTAAGCAGTACCCAGAGCATGATCAAGAGACTTTGGATGAAAGTAGGAGTCAGCTTGAAAAGGCACGAAATTAAGAGTGGGAAATAAACGATGCAGGGATTGAGAAGAAGGTAACAGAGAGCAGTGAGCCTGGGCTTGGCACCCCAGCAGCCACGTTCCCAACAACCCTCCAGGGCAGGATTTGGTCTCACAAACAGCCCTCCCTGCCAGGCTGGGAAGCACCCAGGGCCTCACCTGGACTGGGTAGTGGTGTCTCTCCGTGGCGTTGGTGGCTCAGGGGGTGTGTGGAGCAGCGGGAGGACGCTGGGAGCTGGAGCGCCCGCAGCTCCCACGGAGGGTGTGCGGGAAGGGGAACCCTCAGAGCCCGGAGAGGGGATGTGGGATGGCAGCACACACGGTGTGGGGGTGAGCAGTGTGCGAGTGTGAACGGCACCCTGTGGGAGTGCAAACTCAGGGCGTTTTGCAAAAAGATATAAAAGGGGTTTAGAGATTTATTGGGTTTTATTAGCAGCTGTTGAGTGTGTAGGAAAGCCATGTAGGTGCCATATTGCTGCTGCTGATCATAAATGTATAGCTCTGGGATTGCCATTTCATTAGGTGCTGTTCAAATAAAAATCAATAAACAATTTTGACCCTGATTTAAAATACGTAACCAGAGCAGTATTTTCTCGTGCCATTCTCTAAGCCTCACATCCTATCTGCCTATGTGGTCACCAATTCTGTCCTGGTAGCATTCCAGATAGCTCAGTGAGGGATCATTTACTTTATTTCGTGGCTCTTCTGGTTTTACATGCATGTAACTCCTGTCTCTGGTTTCATTTCTTCAGTGTGAAGCAGTGATGAAAATATACCCAAATTCCCTAAAATTAGTTTGCAGAATTTGCCACCATTTTCTCCTGTCGGACAAAAATCTTCCAAAAATCCACATTTTGTTTGTTCTCCAGGTGCAGAGAGCTTGATCGGCCTCTCCCACAGGCTACAAGTGGCCCCATTCTTTCTGTCGGAATATATAATTCAACTGACTTATTCAATTGCTATGACTTGTGATGTTTTTATTACTTCCAACTTGAGTGTGGACACAGGCACAAGATATCAAGCTACATCATGATGGTAACTATGGCAGAAACCTGAATTTCAGCCTGTTGCTCTTACAAAATGAATTCCTTTGGTCTTGGCATTCAATTCCACCCCAGATGTTGGGCACCTCCATGTGTCTCTCCGGTTCCTTCACAGGACTGACGGAGCTTGAGGCCGTGATGGATCAGAGAATCATGAAATCCCAGATCAATTGGGTGGGAAGGGACCTCAGAGCCCATCCAGTGCCACCCCTGCCGTGGCAGGGACACCTTCCACTGCCCCAGGCTGCTCCAAGTCCCAGTGTCCAACCTGGCCTTGGGCACTGCCAGGGATCCAGGGGCAGCCCCAGCTTCTCTGGGCACCCTGGGCTGGGCCCTCCCCACCCTCGCAGGGAAGAATTGCTCCCTGCTATTTGGCCTAAACCCACCCTCTCTCTGAGTTTAAGGTTCTGTGGCTCAGGAAGAGGAGGAGAACATACGTCAGCAAAACTTAATTATCTGAACCAGGTTATTCTGCTGAACCATCATACTCCTGAAGACAGAAACTACAGCGTCCCCAGACACTTTCACCTCTGGAAGCTTGCAGAAATTTCAGCTGCATGGATGTTGCCAAGATTTTCTTCTATTTATCTACATCTAGAGAAGAATAAACCAACTAAACTGAAGTCCGTGGGACTGTTTAATTCAAATCAACTTTGCCTAAATCATTTGTTGCTTTTGTGTTCATCATTAAATAACATATCACCGTTAAAACAAAACACAAATCACACTTCCAGAATTCCCATTACAATCATATCTTGTAAGACGGTTTCTTTTGCCTGGGTGCAGCTCCACGTCTTCCACAATCATTCGTGTCTCAGTTTTCCATCCTTTGAGTCCCTTTGGAGACCTGGGTGAAAACAGAACTAAGAGTTTACCGCCAGCTGCCTTTTTCAGAGCAGGGAGCACGGGAGGATGCGTTCCAGAGCAAGAAGAGACGTTTCAGGGCCATTACGAAAGAGCCCAACAGAGTGGTCCTCTGGGAACAGGTCTGCCTCTTCTAAACTGCTTCAGGGTGGCGATTGCTGTAATTTACCTGCAGAACCGAGGGAAGAGTAAAGGAGACACAAAATTAAACTGAGCTCCCTTTAACGCAGCGAGCAGTCGGCAGATTTAGCTTTTGTTTCCTTATTTTCCCATGAATTCTTTGAATACTAGGAGCAGGTCTTCTGTGTTAATTTAAAATGAAGAAATAAAAGATATATAAAAATAGAAATATATTCCGTGCTGGGTGTATTTCTAATTTTTTTTTTTTCCCCTGCTTCAGAAGTTGGTAAATAGAGACCAGTTAATTGCTTCGGTTGTTTTTTATGAAAATAGACTGTTTTCCAAATGAATCACATTAGTGAAGCATAAGAAGTAGTGTTAGAAGATTGTTGAGGTTTATTTCTAATTAGGGCCACTGAGAATGGTGTTATTGTATTTATTACTGTGGTGAATTAATATTTCATATTTAGCTGCAGGTGTCCATTTCAGTGATTTATTCTGGTTTAACCACTGAAAAAAATACAAAAAGAAAATCCCTCCTTCTCAGAGACACACCACAGCATTTTTTTTCAAAAATCTGTTTCCTGCAGAACAAGAAATTATATGCACTGATTTTCATAACTAAGAAGGATGAAACTAAATTCCAAAGATATCTAAAAATAGTCTGATTTTTTTAACCATTTTTTTGTTCAGACTCATTGAGAGATGCAAAGTTTCTCTCCAACCTGGGAATCCAAAGATGAAAAGGATAAATTAGGCAGGCAATTTTTAAGGATAATTTAAAATTCAGTGGAGATAATCAACTTCATGAAAGTCAATTTCAAGAGATTTTATGCTGTAAATAATATATTTTTGGTTGTATTTTGCCTTAAATGGAGCGCCTTGGGCTGGAGCAATGCGTGTCTCTGAGGTGTTTTTCAGAGATCCTGTATCCTTGCATGACACGAGTAGGAATTAGGCAGTTGTTCTCCTCCTGTACACGGGATTTTGGTGTCTCTCCCACTCTTGCTCTTGCCCATAGGTCTCACTTTCTCTTTGCTTCTCCTTCCTTCTTCCTCACGGTACCCAGAGCAAGCAACAGCAGGATGCGCACCGAGGGAATTATTTCTGATTTAGGCTAACGAGAAACAAACACAATCCAGTCCCAAGTGATGTTTTTGCGCTTATGAATCAGAGAATCATGGAGCCCCAGATTGTTTTGGGTTGGAAAGGACCTCAAAGCCCATCCAGTTCCTCCTCCTGCCATGGCAGGGACACCTTCCACTGCCCCAGGCTGCTCCAAGCCCCAGTGTCCAGCCTGGCCTTGGGCACTGCCAGGGATCCAGGGGCAGCCCCAGCTTCTCTGGGCACCCTGGGCCAGGGCCTCACCCCCAAATCCCACCTAACCCTGCCCTCCCTCAGCCCAAAGCCTTTCTCCTTTGTCCTGGCACTCCATGCCCTTGTAAAAAGTCCCTCAAAAAATTTGCCCTTGAGCGATCAGAGTGCTTTGTTCAGCAGCAATCCACGGAATTGTTTGGTGATCAATGTGATATTTTTTTTGTGTGGGTCATGAGGATTAATTCTTCCTATAAGGGCAGCCTGAAGAAGTACTTTGGTGATGTGAATTATTTCATTTTAAAGAAGAATAAGCAATTGATATGTGAACTCTTTCTAGATAGTGAAGAAACTACTTATCTTAGGGTGAATATTTACAACATTTTCAAATTCAGAACTGTTTGGATGAAAGGCAATTTAAATTAAATTTTCAGTGAAGATTTTGAGACTTGGTAATAAAAGTATTGCTAATATTCAAGTATAATAAATATACTACACTTACTTCAAGATAAAGGATAATATTTCTTTACTTTGGTCCATAGAGCAAAAATGAGTTTACAGCCACACAGAACTACATAGAAAGTGTTTGCTTTCTACGGACTGATATTGTCAATTTCACCCTGATTTTGATTCAGTCCAAGAGTTAATGAAATGCATTTTGAAATTAAAGAATATATATGGATGTCCTATCTCAATGAGTTCTTAAAAACAAGAAATCTGAATTCCAGATTTTGTGCTGAGGAAACAGTGTGAAAATTTCCTTTTTCACTGAAGAAAAAAGAAACCCAACCCCAAATTTGTCACATTTCACTGTCACATTACAGCAGTATTGTGCACTTTTCATAAAATTGCATTTTCTAGTTTATTTTATAGTAATGGATAATTTAAAAAAAAAAGTATTCTTTGTGTCCTGGTTTTGACCAGGACAGGCTTCTCAGCTGATAGAAACTGGCAGGATTTCCCTGCGCTATGGCAGCTCTGTGTCATCTGATGGTCTGGTCTGTGTTGGATCTAAAATGGATTAGGGTTGGGGGTATTTCGCCCCGGGTGGTTTCAGCAGGGACTCAGCTTGGAGTGCATCCAGGGCCAGTATTTGTGCAGGTGGGTGTGCGGGGTCTTCCCTGCGTTGGACAGATTTAAACTCCCCTGTTTCAATCGCTGCTCACAGCAGAATTTAACTGATGGTCATTGAGTTGGTTTTTTTTGAGCGACAGGAGAAAAACTGCAAGATCATCCACTGGTACCCCGGAGGATGTGGACACTCCATCCCTGGAAGTGTCCAAGGCCAGGCTGGACAGGGCTTGGAGCAGCCTGGGAGAGTGGAAGGTGTCCCTGGAACTGGATGGGCTTTAAGATCCCTCCAACCCAAACCATCCTGGGATTCTGTGATTTCTGATAAGACAACAGCTCTCCTCATAGAGCAAACGGGATCACAGCTGTTCTGTGTGTGACTGACACAGACAAACCCTGAGCGAACAAAACCACTCTCGTCACAAAGACCAGCTATGGTATGAGATATTCAAGTCATTCCCTTCTGAGCATATTTCCTTTTGTTCAGGCACCTCCACGTAGCTTCCTAGCATGACAAAAAGTGTCAAATACTAAGATATTTTCATTAAAATTAAAATCCAAGGCAGTGGGAAGGTAGAGAAAGGAACAAGATTCCTGTCTTTGTTCTTTAAACATTTGCCTTCAGTGCCTAGGTCAGCGTAAATTTGCTTCAGAAATCAGCTATGACTCTCCATGTCTTCCTGAGGAGCTCTCAAAGTTTGTTGTCTGCTGTCCCCCCACGACACGACTTTCAGCAGCCACAGCCAGACGTGGGTCAGAGTCTGACACACAGGCTCCTCCAGAAAATCAAAATGATTTTAAACTCACAGAGCTTTCCCTAGGCCTTAAGGACTAGGGCGAGCAAATCAAGGAAGCTGATGCTGTCTGTCACTGAATTACACTCCTTAAATACAGAATCATAAAATCACAGGTCAGTTTATTCTGGTAGCTCTACTGGTCTAATCCCCTGCTCGAAGCAAGGGTGATTGTGGCTCAGGTCCTTGCTCTGCTGAATAATCAATGTCTAAAAACATGGGGATTCCATTAGCGATTTCTAAAACTTCTTGGCATTTTATATTTCCAAACAAGAAGCTTTGAAAGAAAGGGTTGCAGCTTGTCTTCCTAGATTTCTGCAGGGGGATTGATGTTTTATCTGGATATGGTATATTATAGAGGCATTTTTTAAAAATTAAGAGTAAAGGTGAAGTGGTTTTCGTACATATTTTCTTTGAATGTTTGGTTTGATCATTCTTACATTTTTGGAAAGGGACAGCTCCCTCACTCTAAAGAAAGGAAGTTCCTTTCCCAGTCTGTTCTAAGCAGGATTGCACTTGGTACTAAAATCTGTCAGTGACTTAGAGAACCGAGTGACAGGAGTAATTAGTGCCAGCAGGATGAATCTTCCTAAGTGGGAAAAATCAAGCAGAAAGAGACCTGCATGAGAGCTCGTTTCGTTCCTCAGAAGTGGAAATTGGTGAGGAAGGAAGGCTGGGCTGCTCTGTGTGTTTGGCATTGAACTGCTCAGCCTACGGAGACCTCAAAATAATAAGGTAAGGACTAGTTCAGCCTGAAATATTTAATAGGATTGACTGAATTATTCGGTTCGAAATTATTACGTCACAAGATGGATTTAGCTTCCCTTTTTTGCTGAACCTATGAGACAGAACCCTTGTCATCCCTGCAGAGCAAGCAGCCAGTGTACTTAAAACTTTTCCACATCATGAAGCATTACTATGCCTGTGTTTCCTTCTTCTCTCATAATCTTTGCATTCAAAAGGGGAAAATAATTATTAAGCACTTGACTAGTGCTGTTGGAAGGGCTCCATACAAGCGTGTGTGACTGAAGAATCCCACAGGTCTCCCGTCAGGCACCGTTTATTTGATTTGAAGGACTTAGCGTCTAATTTCTTTAAATTGCTCCGAAAACCTAGTTTCCTAACTTCTTTTTCCCTCGAGTGAGGAGAACTCTTAAAACAGCGGACAATCACGCTATAATTATGTACTCATAAAATTGCATAACTACACGAGCATATAATTATATGAGCATCTAATTTCAATCTATTACAGACCTGGCGAAATTGAGGAAGTCCGTTCACAGCGGCTTGGCAGCGCCCATCCGCAACGCGAGAGCCCTTTGCAGGACATCCTTTGGGATAGAAGGCCCTGGAAAGAGGAGACGGGAGGAGTGAGAAAGGACGAGTGTCGGTGCACCGAGAGTCCCTGTGGCCACTCTCTTTAGGTGGGGCGTTGGGGATGGGCTTTCTGCATCCTCATTTGTCCCGCCTTGGAATTAAAGACTTGAACTTTGGGATGAAGAATTTTCAGATCATGCAAGGCAAGTCTCTCCAGGGTTACCTTTTGCCAGGATTATAATATTGGGGGCTACGGGTTAGAAGAGGACTATCTCATCCTTATGAATTTAATTGCTTTTTTTCCCAATTTCTTCTTCTTTGCTCACTAAAATAATGTGATGTTTTTATTTCCTTTTGAGCTCAAAGGTGACGTGGTTTTCTGAATTCCATCGTCCATTGATTCATGGGAGGCATGTAAGAGGAGCGTTTAGCTAGAAAGTACAGGGAAATCTTTTAACAACACATCTGATACAGACAGACATTTGAACACAGTTCCATTTGTCATTTGGCAAGAAAATTTCATCTTTTCCTTATTTCCTTGCAATTACTTGTTAATGAGCTGTATTATGCAATATTTTGCATAGCTAAAGGCTTTATACATTAAAATTAGGCAGCAGTTACTCATTTTTCCACCACTTAGTAGATATCAGCGCTCTTTCCCAGGCAAAACTAAATTCAAAAACAGAAGAGCCTGCTCCTGTTCCATCGAAGGCATTGGGAGATTTTTCAATTGCCTTTAGTGGGATTTAGATTAAAACTGAAAGAATGATTACAGCATTGGTACATTTTACGACCAAACCTAATTTCATTTAAAAAAAAAAAATATTTAGTGGATAAAGTAAGTGTAGCATATTTATTATATTTGAATATTAGCAATGCTTTTGTTACCAAGTCTCAAAATCCTAACCAGAAAGTTAATTTAAATTAGCTGTCATCTGAACTGGCTTGGGATTTGAAAATGTGCTAAGCGACCATCTTCGTTTCTAAGTCCTGCTTCCTCTCAGGAAGCTCCATCAGCGCATAGAGAGCACCAGAGACCCATATGAAGAGCACTGTACTGGGCTGTGCCATGAAAGTGTCGTGTAGTCAGGGGTTTGCTGCTTTATTCCATATTACTGTGCAGCAAATCCATTTGTTTTCGCTTGTCTGCAAGCGTGTGAACACGTGTCACTTCTCCGTAAACGTCATTAGTTCTCATTACACAGAGGTCTGATAAAACCTGATGGTCATTCTTACCTCTGTATTGATTAGTAATGCTACATAATTTTGAAACACTGACAATTAAGGGTCTTTCCATGAGAGCTCATGAGCATATTGAGTTAGAATGTTTTCCATTAATTTTTTTCCAGTAATAACCTTGGTCCATTTCAGACATTGCTTAATAGTCCATAACTCCTACTTTAATAGGAAACAATAATTGATTTCTACTTGTACTTGAATACTGTAGGCTATAAATTTTAACACATTTAACACCCAGTTAATGACACACCTTTGGAAATAATAATGGAAGGAAAGGCTGAGCCATCGTGGTTTGAATATGCAACCTTGAAGATTTACAGGGTGTTTACTCAAATCACGGAGAGTAGAACGGAGCTGATAAATTTCATACAGGACAAACACAACAAAACAGAGCAAAACAAACCCAAGAAAAGTGTATAACCAACAACAGTCCTTTGTGCAGGCAAAATCTGTGGAATTATACAGAAATTTCACAATCTGTTTGCTTGTAGCATCATGAGTTTTTTCTTGCATACTTGACTGCTCTACAGTAGGCAGGAAATCACTGGGATTTGTAAGCAGCTGATACCCCAGATGACTGAAATGAATGGAGAATCGAGCTCTGAATGCATTGATTCTGTATCTGTCTGCTAATTGAATAATGACACGTAAGCTTAAAAGTTCTGTTATTCTCTTTGTTAAGGATCCAGGTCACAGACTTGAATACTGCAGATGAACTCGAGCCTCACTCTTTCTTAATGGAAAGGAAACTTGCTGCAACGTAATCTTGTAATTCTGCTTGCTCTGTGGCAGGCAAACAGGAGAGATTAAAAATACCGCGTGTGTGGCGTTAATTTGCAAAGCCATCTTTCCCTCGGGGACAGCCACTCGTACGAGCTTTCTCATCTAAATACCTGGGAGAAGATACACCTTATATAACACTGCCTTTTCCTGAAGCTTATTTGCTTTACACTTCATTAAAATGAGACCCTCAGGAGCAAGGGGGAAGGAGGGCAAAAGACGACAGAGAGGGAGGGAGGAAGAAAGAAAAAAAAAAGAATGAACAAACATCCCTAACAGTTTGCAATTTAGTAATTGTGCGTAATTGAACATCCATGGTGATAGAAATTACTGATTGCATGTGAACCTGCGGGTCGGTGCTTGTATTTAAATACAAGATTTGAGGTACCTCTGCTGCTAAACATTCTAGGTGAATGGAACAGGATGCAGAGAGAGCTGGCAGATCTACAATAAAAACAGCAACTAGTGCCTGCACAATTCTCAAGAGTTCAACTTTGCACCTTCAAAGTTCACATATATCTGAATCTCGTATTTTGTTACAGTTTAGGTAAGCCCATGGCTTTTGAGCCATAAAATTAAATCTTTACAGAAATAATGTCCATGGTTATGCAAGATTTTTGAAGTGGCATTCTGTCTTCAAAGTCTTCAACTTCTGATAAGATAGTGCTCAAACCCCCAGAAAACTCTTGGGAGTTTTAATATTTTAGCGGTTTTGTCATTATACTCATCGTTTTAAGATTGGTTTTTCTACTTTGTTTTTGATATATTTTAGCACTGAATTATTAAATAGATGAAAAATTACATGCTACACTAGGGTGGCAGACTTTATTGATTAGGCCTTTTTACTACTTGAAAAATGTTTGATGTTAGAATCTTTGACATTTTTTTTTGTATTAAACAGGGACAAAAAATTATTAACCCCATTTCATACACAAGTCCTATTTCGGGACAAGGCCCTGAGCAACCTGCTTCATCAAGGCGTTGAACCGGATGATCTCCAAACCAGGTCCCTTCCCATCTCAAACATTCCCTGATTTGTTTCCAAGATAAGAATGAACCAGGTTGCAAACTGGGTGAGAGGAAGAAAGGAAACAGCTACACCTGGAAGCAAAATGCGGTGTTAACAACAGGCAGCTGTGCACCATCATTGCTGTGGCTCCACGCTTTGAAAGCAGCACGCAATCAAAACAGAAGGGAGCTCAATCAGGCTAAAAATCAGTTGGTTTTTATGCAGATTTAGCCCTTAATCCTCTGCGCATTTTTCAGTTTGTTAGAACGTGTTTGTTAATATCTAACAGTGTTCCAAGCAAAAGTAATGCTTTTATAATGCTTGCCTGTAAATTTTCCTGTTTACTTGGCGCTCATTATTCTTTCTGTGAATAAATAGATTTACCACTCTAATTGTGTATTACATGTGGGAGCTGTAAATAATGTCCACTATATGGAAACAGGAAATAGCTTTCCTGGAAGCTGTCCATGTTTGATTTGGTCTCTAGCTGGAGCTAACATTAATTCTTAAAGCACAGACTGAGTGCAGATTTGTCCAAGGGATACACTGGGGATGGTTAAGCTGATATCATAATACCCACGGCAATGTCACTGAAACACCAAAAGTCTGAGGAACTTTGGAAACCTCCGGGTTCGTGAAGAATCCTTTGAGATGTATTGGCCAGAACTTGCTCAGCCTGAGATGTACTTAAGTACATTCGTGTTTTTAAAATCACACTCAGGCGTGCTACAAAGGCCTACATTTCCTATCTAAGCTGAATTTAAGAAACAGATTTCAATAGATACCATTCTCACCATGTAATGGTGAAGAGAAATGTTCCTAAGCCAGTTCAATATCTTTGCTGTCATTTCCTTTGAGAAAAGCGCCGAGACAAAAACATGCAGCGATCATGAGACTGATGCAATCCCAAAAATACATCAAGAAATTGCAGCAGAGATGTTAATCTGGTTCTAAACAGAAATAATTTACTGGATCCCCAAATGTGGCTTAGCAACACATGATCATAAAATAATAGATATGAATATCGAAAAAAAAAAACCTGTAATAAGATTAGGTTAGAAGGATTGTGAAACTGTGAGGCAAATAAGATTAATTTTCTCAAGATGATCACTGTGTCTGTTAATCATGAGATCAGTGTCATAGGCAATTTTGTGAGAATTTGTATTACAGACACGCACTTTTGAACATTTTTAACTTTTGTTTATTGTTGTGTTTTGGGAAGAAGCCACTAAAAATGGGAACTGGATGTTGTTGGATTAAATTTTGAATTCTGTTAAGAAATGGCTCAAGACCAAAAATTCCTATTTTTTCTCTAAGTTGAGATAGTGCTTTTAATCCGATATTAGACAGATAAATAATCAGTTTTTGATTATGAGTCAGCTTACTGGTGGCCCCATTAAAGTTACATGAATGTTCACAGTTATCAGCTTGGATGTGCCTGTACAATTTATATAAATGGGGCCTTTCACTTCAGAAATAAAACTAAAAACAGCAATCTTTTCGACACCTGCATGAAGGTCCCAATGTAGATGTTGGTTTTGTAGCTGAGGCCCTCATGCACTTGAAAGATTTATTTTATTATCTATTCTGCTTCTAAATTTTTATATAAATTATTATTTCCATTGACTATAATAAAGATTATGGAAAATGACAGAGACTTGAATAGTGATTCATTTTTAAATGCCATTTTCATTGTAGCTTTAAAGAACTCCAAATCACAAGGCATCCAGTAATTCTATTAAAAAGTTTATGATGTCTCCTATTCCACTGCTTGAAATATAAATTTTCCTTTGAGAAAACTGTAGCTGCCTTTTAATAAGAATATATCAACCTACGGTGCGATATGTCAGTGCTTTTTAGACCTGTTTGGGTCATTTTACTTTAGACAGATCAGCCTGAGGGGCTTTATATGGAAATTTTAAAGTTTGAACTTATTAATCTGATAATATATCTGAGACAGAGAGTTTAGATCCAGATTTGACTTTTTAAAATTCATCTGGAGTTCTGTTTCAGGATTATAGGCAGAAATATCCGTGTTAAAAACGTTAAGGGAATTTCTGCCTTCCTGCGAACAAGGAAAACCTCCAATTCTAGGCATGTGGGAATAAATATTCTATGCAAGAGGGAGTAAATGGTCATATGGCTTCTTCTCCATTACTGTCAATTTTGTCCTCTCCCTCCCAGGGCAAGAGCTGCATCAGCCCTTTACTCACCCATTAGGTATCAAATTTAAGTATTTGTGGCTGGAAACATCTGAAATGGAACCGTAGCCCTTTAGGATCTCCCTTGATGCTCCTTTCTCTGGCAGAGGGTTTTTTTCCTTTTGGAATGTGCTCACAAAATGACTCAGAGATAAAGTATTAGCACTGACACTTTAATTTTTTCTTTTTTTTTTTTTTTTAAATATTGTGCAGAAAAGTTGTGCAGATTTTCTAAAAACCACGTGGTCCAGCTAAAGGAATATGGGTGTTGAATGTTGAGTAGCTGTCTTATTTTCAGCTTGTCACAGGCTGAATTTATCAATCGTTACTTCTCCCACACAGCACTAAGGTCTAAGTACCCTTTTCTAGATCAGTATGTGGCAGTTCTGCTCATTATTGGCATCTTTTATTGACAGTGCATAGATGGGATTTTAATCATTCTTCTTTTTATGACCTGCACAATTCTTATTCCACGCTCATCTCCGACTTCCACGCCCCGCGTCGCCTAAACGAACGCCACCTTATAGAATACAGTATTCAACCACGTGAAAATACACCTGCAAGAGCTAAAATTGCCTGTAGCAAGAACAGAAGCTAATTCTTTTCTATTGCAACTGACATATTAGAGGCTGAATGGCACATTTTCCAAAGTTATAAATTTGGAATTGCTTTCTCGATCCACCTTCCATTTAAGATGTCTTTTTCTCCATCCAAAACAGAGAACAGAAGTAAATCAGGCAGTGGATTAAATGGCTGGGGAAGAGACTGAGGATCATCTACTGTGCAGTAGCGAAGAATTATAGCCAGAATTTGGCATGAGGCTTACCTCTAATTCCCGTACACAATATTTTGTTAACATACATATACTACTGTCAGCATAATTCATCATGAATTAGAAAAGTGAAGGAAACTTATCCAAAACTAAACGGGAAGAGCAGCAAGTCAGAAGGGAATGATCTGGATTGCTGACAAAGTGGGACAAGAAACGACTGTGGCATGGTCGTTAATGCAGGCTGAAATAAGGTGCTTGTCCTCTCTTGATGGGAGAGGGGCAATTAATGATAAGATCTGGAGCCAGGGCAGTCTGTGCATCTGCTCAGCGGTTCAGAAGAAACTGATTATGGAACTATATATTCTCAAAAGGAGAAAAGGCCCCGAGGCAGCTCAGTGAATCCTCAAAATAAGCCTGGCAACAGATGACACTGCACCTCCAATTTAAACCAGAGGGTCTGCTTCTGGTGGATAATGGGTCTCGTGGGTTTCTAGCCCAGTTCTGCCTGTCATGTCTTCACTGAAATCCTTTAGCAAAGCACCCAAGTGACAAAACATGGACAGTTTCTATCTAATAGTCATGCCCACATGTTTTTCAGTGATCTTCTGCTCATCTGTGTGCAGGATCTGCTTGTTGACCTCAGATTGCTTCTTTGGCTACCTTGAGTTAAGCCTGGAAAAGAAAACTATGGATAAGTAGGTGATGTGACCTGAGCTGTATCCAAGGCCATAGCAAAGTGTGGAGATTTGGGGCTGCTATTCCCAAAGCAAACCTGCAGAGACTCGAGTGGAGCCAGACATCACACCTCAGAGCGTGGACTCTTTGTGCTGGCTGGGCTCAGAACTCACAGATTGTCCCGTTGGATTAAATCCCATGCAAAAATTCCACTGGACCAGGTTACTCCAAGCCGCATCCCACCTAGCCTTGAAAACTTCCAGGGATGTGGCAGCCACAGCTTCTAGGGGAAGAATTGGTTCTTAGACCAAATTTTTGGGTGGGCCTGGCTATTACGAAAAAAGCCATAAATAAACATGCAGCACCATCAATACACCACTATTTCCCTAATCACAAAACTTCATTTCGGCTGCTTTTGATTGCTATTATTATAAATTATTCAGAGCTCGAAAGCATCAATTAATTGTGAAGAACTAGAAATTAAAAAATGCTTATTTTTAAACTTTGGGTTTTTGCAAGCTCTCATCTTCTGCATGAACTTTAGAGTTTGGTTTTCCAAAAAGGAAATTGAAAAATAACTGAGACATTAGGGCTTTCCAAGTGTTCTCGGTCATATTTAGACATGCTGTAAATTAAAATTCACCCACGGCTTACTGGAATTAGACAATGCTGTAGCTAATTTAGGCATCTAGTCTCTTATTCCTTGTGATTTATAAAGAGGTCAGACCAGTCTGTTTGCACTGCATATCTAATGTCTTGAGATTTTTCTGGTGCTTTCTTTTGTTTCTGGTACTGGATTAGCATTATCAATTTGAAGGATTAAAGACATCAAAGATGTATTCCTCCATCTTTGTGTTTTGCTCATACTTTGCCTTTATCTACCTTTTCTATGCTGCAGAGAACATCTCTACAGCTCAAAAATTGACATATTTAAACTGCTTTTCCCTTTAAAAATAGAACAACATTTGTACGTTTAATAAAGTGTTTTGAGAGGTGCCTGACTGTGTCATTTCAGCGACAGGAGGGTAGGACCATGGAGACACAGGTACAATGTGCAGAAGGCTGGGAGGAGGCAAGGCACTATTTCTAGCCAAAACGCTGAAAAATTATTTGCTGCCAAACACAAAATGATTTTTAAAGTGTGTTTTAAAACTTATGGCCTCTTCCTTTCCATTGTCCCTACTCCTTGCACTGTGCAGGTAAGGTAATTGTGGCACTCCCAGACCCACGTCCACAAACCTCGCCTTTATTCTCAATAAGTGTTTGCTGACATCTTTATCGCTTTTGTAGCCTGCAACCCACATCTGCAGGACTGTGGCAAACCGTTTCTCATCCTTCCGTGCAGATCCTGGGCTCATTCTCTTTCTGCCCTTGGATCTGGCAAGAAAACGGAAGACAATATCCATCTCTAGAGGGTGCAGAATCCACGTGTTGGTTGTGCAAGGCAGGAACTCCTCCTTTGCCATGGATGGAGCTGGTTTTCTGTGGACTATTGAAGATATTGCTGCTTCTATTTACAGCCACCAGTCACATATAAAATGGACAAGTGGGCAACTCTGCAGGCAGAGTTTTCTGTTTCAAAGAGGGCTGCAGGGGATGTGCAAGATGGGTTTGTGTTAGCTAACACCGTGGCATTCACGGGCCAAGAAATTGGCAGGATGGGCAAAGCGATCAAAACAATAAAATATCACCACTGATAGGTGAGCTCTCTTAATGTCTTAGCCAATAGCTCTACAACCTGTAGGGAGGCTTCCTTTGCCTCTTAACTTCATTATTCTCCACTTTACCATCTCCTGAGCACTGCAGCTGATGGTGCCTTGGAGCTTCACAAGAAGGTCATCCTTGCTGGTGAGCATGAGGTTCCACAAAGCGTGTCTCCTTCTTGTCTCCTCTACCATTTTGGTGAGTAAATTGTCTTTGGTGCTCTCCAGGAATCTTCTGGATTGCTTATGCCCTGCTGCCCTGTCCCTCCAGTGGATATCAGGGTGGTTGAAGACCCCCATGAGGACCAGAGCTGCTCCTATCTTTGTGCACAGTTTCTTTCCAGTCATGCAGCCTAGAGCAGAGCTTCGCCTGCCTCCTTTAATCCGAACCCATAAACTCTCAGCCGTCTCCTCATCCATCCCCTGGCACAGGTCCATGCAGCCCACATGCTCTCTCACATGGAGGGTAAGGCCCATTCCCCCTCTTTCCATCCTCTCATTCCCACAGAGCCTCTATCTCTTCACGGTGACACTGATCATGGGAGCCATCCCAACGTGTCTCCATGATCCCAGCTAGACTGGAGCACTACAATTGCACAGGTTGGGTTAATAGGGAGAGTAGTGCACCTGGTTTTGTTCCTGCACAACTGTTTGGCCTCCAATCAGACATATTAAATAATTCCTTCAATTGTTTATTTCATCCCATTATATTCTAGCACAAATCATCGCCGTACAGTCATTGAGACACATAACGTAGCTTTGATTGAATCTCTCTCTGTTGTCTTCTTCTTTGTACTTTTTTCCATCAGATTCATGCCCATAACTGTGACATTTTATGCATCTTCATCCACTTATCAACCCTCAAATGCACCACTGGGATGAGCCATGTAGACCCTAATTATAACAAAAAGTGTATACACATTCCAGTTCCTGAAATGGCATGAGGTTTTGCCAGGGCAGGCTAAGGCTGGAGATCAGGGAAAGGTTCTTCCCCCAGAGGCTGCTGGGCACTGCCCAGGCTCCCCAGGGAATGGGCACGGCCCCGAGGCTGCCAGAGCTGCAGGAGCGTTTGGACAGCGCTGCCAGGGATGCCCAGGCTGGGATTGCTGGGGGCTCTGGGCAGGGACAGGGGTTGGACTGGATGATCCTGGGGGGTCCCCTCTAGCTCAGGACATTCTGTGATTCTACAGTTCCTTTTTCTGTGTTACTGAAGTGTAACTCTTGTATTGTAAAAGCATATTTGACGCAGATTCAGTTTCCTGCACTTGAATTGAGGGAAAATCTATTGAAACACCCCTAAATTTGTGTGTTTGCTATTGATGTAGGATATCACAGTTTCATAACAAACAGCTGGAAAAAAAAACCCACATTAATCTCTTCTGGGGTAAAGAAACACATCAGCTTCTCAACGCAACTAAGTAGTGACAGATTTGGGTTGTTTGGCTCATCCTCTGTGTTTACCATACCGTTTAAGATATTGAACTATGTAATTAATGATTTGCTAAAATATAATCTCCTTGGATTACCTTTCATTGTCAGTGCAGCAGAAAACATGATCATTCTTCTTAAGGGCTTACTAAGAGAATTATCTATACTTTAAAGAGAGTTAAATTCATAACTTCCTGAAAAGAATTTTATTTTCCCAATTGCCTTTTATCTTTCTGCAGTTTTCCATTAGAAGGTAAAATAACATCATCTATCTCTGTTAGGCACCACAGTCCAGAAAAATATTGCTGAACCTTGTATGTCATTAGGATTAAATATTCTTTCTCTTCTCTTCTTGTTTCGGGAAAACTTATGCTTACTTTTGGAAAGATAGATACAAGCTGGGTGTCACTTTAATTAATTAGACCCTGACATCTTCTCTTTCCTGACTTATAAAGAAATCTGACTTAACATTTTAGACAAGGACTACCAAAGTCAATCCAACACACATTTTCAGAGAGCGAAAGCTGCGATGATGGTTAATAACAATGCAGAAATCAAATGATAAAATAAATTTTCCCTCCTAGTTTTAGCGTCAACTCTAGCCAGCCAAGGTTTTTGGGTTTTTTAAAGATAGGATAAAAGGGATTTGTCCTGTCTTCTCTTCTGGCATAAGCCTATGTGCACTACATGGTGCAGCTGAAAGCACCAGCCAACCCAGAGGCATCTTTATAAATCATTTGGCTCAACAAAGAAGCTTTAAAAGATTCTTTCAAGATGTAGAATTCTATACCAACAAGTCCCCATCAGCTTCAGTAGATTCTGGCTGCTTGGAAAACTGAGTTTTATATGTGCATATATGCTGTAGGACTATGTAGATTACACAATGTGTGCATGTATATATACGTGTGTGTGTGTGTGTGTGTTTGCAAAGAATTTAGAGAAAACCTTAAAAAAACATGTCATCTCTCTTCCTCAGCTTTGAAGCTCCAAAACGTCAGAAGACATTGTTATAATAACTGACAGAATTTTACATCCCTTTGGCATGATGCCACTGTAGTTCTGTTGATCAGAGCAGGGTGTTAACACCAAGGTTGTGGGGTCAATCCCCGTGTGGGCCCCTCACTTTGGAGCTGGACCCGAAGATCCTAGAGGGTCCCTCCCAACTCAGAGTATTCTGTGGTTCTGTGATTCTTTAGAGGTCTCAATTTCTCATCTCTGTCCAAAAGAGAAGTCCCTTTCCCTCAGCTAATGCCAGTAAATTGTGTTCTGTCTATCCACAGAGTGCAGTTATTTAACAGAACAACTAGTGATCCCTTGGGAGCAGTGTAGGAGTCTTCCTTAAATTACGTGTGCCAGGATTTTGTCATGGCTGGTTTCCAATAGCTTTAGTACCAGACTTTTGTTCCTTTCTTTGGGAAACGGTTCAGCAGTTAAAATCTCTCAATTAGGAAACTTTTCTTTGATAAATTCAGTCTGAATACACTAAACAAAGGGAGAGTAAGAGAAGCGTCTAAGCCACGAAGTCTGCACTGCAGAATATGAAGGCTAGAGTTCACCATATCTTCCCAGCCTTTTTAAAAAGTTTTCCTAGAGTCTATGAACTTGGCACAGGTTTTGTGCTCTTCTGCATGCAGGTGGCCTTGGAAGTGTCAGTCTGAACAGAGATTTCTTTTTTGGCTGGGGAAAGGAAACGTATATTCCTTTAAAAACAGACCTTTGCGTGATGAACAAAGTTTTTTTTTGTCTGTTATATAAAAATACATCCACACATTTTTGCTTCTGTTCTCAATGGAGGCTTCTACGTCATAAATAACATACAATATTAGGGATGCAATGCACTGAGACAGCTTAGAGATACCCTACACAAGCTATACATCAACTGATACTAATTAATTGGTACTAATTAACTTATTCTGCTGTCTCTGGTCATGTAGTCCAAGCTCTGTCTAGCATATTTCTCAGTGTTTCCAAATGTGATATGCTTTCACATAACAATTGACACTCCTAGCAGGCAAGTCAAAGCTGTTCTCCAGTCGCACTCAATTTTGCATTTTCCAAGGCCTCGGTGGTTTTTGGAAGTATTTATTAGAAAGGAAAACATACAGTTAATGTGAAATTTACAGCAAGCAATTATTTAGTTGTTTTCAAAATCCAAGCTGTCTCTGCTAATCTAGCGGAAAGTAAACAGCTTGAGAGATATATATAATATATATATAAAATATTATACTACTATATTTGGTATATATATATAAATTTTAAATGCATATATATAAAAAGATGCTTTGAGCTTCCTTTTCAAATTGCCTCCAGTTCATTTTTTTCCCACTGCAAAAGTACACAACTTATAGATTGGCTACTTTTAAAGCATCAAGAAGGCAGATTCAGAATTTCTAAGTGAAATAAAACTCTTAGAATTCTTCTAAAACTCATTTAAAAGAGACTATTCATTATTTAGTTAAAATTATTTCGTTATTAACTTACTTTTTTAAACGTATTTCAGTATCAGCAAAAAAACATTAAAGCTTCTGCATCTGTGATATTAGCTACTGTAACATTCACACCAAATTCTAGTAATACATGGAGCTTATTCTGGATAGGAAAGCCACTGAATTAAACAGCAGCAGCAGCAGCAGCATATGACTAAATATTTTGCTAGCACAGAGACGCTGTATAATTAAATATCTCTGGTCCAGCATGCAAGTTTGTTGCATCTTGTATGAAAATTCATACATGTTAAATCAGTGCTGATTCATTTCCCAGTGTGTGAATGAGCAAGCAGGAACAGGAAGCTTAGTCAACGTCAATCAATTTTGCAAAATCATTTGACCTCTCCAGTAAAACATATTGCATAGAGGAGTAATGGCAGGCAGAATGCAAACAGGGAATATGTCAGGAGGCAGAAATTAGAGGTTGTCTTGGCCACAGAATTTTTGAAATTGCCATGTGATGTGTTTTAAAATAGTTGGGGTGGGTTCCATCAAAGCCATGCCTTGGCTTTCTGTAGCTCAGAAGGGTGTTTCTTGTTGTTCTGTCCTCAGAACATGTTATAAAAATGTAAATCATTGGGAAGGGCAGGAAAAACAAGCATGGAAAGAGATTCTCTTTCCGTCTGCAGTCATCTTCAACAGATTCCCTGTGTATTTCCATAGATAAATATCTGGGAATTGTATGCGTGATTACTTTTGCCCTTAAATTCTTCCACTGCTGCTTTGTTACCATTTCCGTGCATCCTGCAAGCAGCAGCTTTGGGGTTTTTTTCAGAGGCACCGTGCTTGAAAATAGGACAGGCAAACAGCAGAACAGATTGCACAGAGTCTGTGCTGTCTCCATCCTTGGAGGTTTTTGAGCCCTGACTGGACAAAACCTTGAGCAACCTCATCTGAACTGCGCCAGAGACCTTCTGTGGCCCCTTCTGACCTCAGTGATTATATGATTATCTGAAAACAGAGAGAGTTGGTAAAGAGAAGGGTGCTCAACAAAACAGGATAATCAGGATAATCAGGATAAGTACGGCTAACAGGAGCAGAGGTGGTTTGGGTGGTTTGTCTAATGATGTCTCTCAGCTGGTATGCTGTTCCCTGATGTGTAAGAGGGATACACCAGAATGACTGAAATTAAATCCTATTGTTACGTTATTTTCCTTGTCAAAGTGTGCTGAACTTCAGAGAATGAATAACACTTTTCTATTTCCCATTTGTCATCCAGGTGTTCTAGAAATCTTCTGGCCTGGGTGGTACCAGCTGTGAAGTGCTCTCAGTTAATTTCTGGCAAGTTGAAGTCCTCCACAAGGACAAGCCCAGTTCACCTGGAAGTGTCCCTTAGTTCCTCAAAGAATTCATTGGCACCATCATCCTCGCTGGGGGATCCAGATTAGATTCCACAGTGGTATCCAGGTTATTTGTCTGCCCCTTGATTCTTACCCAGAGGCTCCCAAGGGGCCATTCCCAGCTGTGAGCTTCAGACATTCCAACCCTTCCATTACAGGACAGTGTTGCATTTTCAGACATCTGTGCAGAGCTGCTGGAACACTGAAACCCTGGTCTGGCCTAAGCAAATAAGCATAAAGTAATGGTTTCTTTTAATGTGATGTAATAATAATTCATAGGTCTTGCTCTTATCAGTGAATGGATGTTTTCTTCTGATGGAATTTGAGTCTTAAATTTTATTGTACAATCTACTTTTCAAAGTAATTCACACAAAAACCAGAAAAACTTTCTTATTAGTAAAGCCCAACTACTTTTGCATAACATGAAAAACAGATTTTAAGTCTCTTCTAGTAGTTTTCTTCTCATTTTCAGAGTGAAAAAGATAAAGTTTTAATTAAATATGAAATTTGGCAGACAATTCTTTAGTCATTAATCTGGTCTGGTGCTTTCTGCTATTTATATAAAAAATGGACTTGTACAATTTTGAAATTCATTCCTAATAAATGACCAATACTTATGTGGGTTTAATAGACTCAAGCCTCTAGCGCACGGAAAGCAGTCAAAGGCTTTTGAATTAATTGTATTCTTCACTGCATTACAATAAGTTCCACTATGGTAACAGACGAGCATCCTAACCCTGGGATTTTTATGGTTATTCATCCAGACTTTTTCCATAGCCCACCATAAATCAGGTTCTTCCTGTCACAGAATACTGCGGTGTGGGGAGCTAAATACCTTATAATCTCAAATGCTCAATGTCCGTAAGATAATGCTGTATGAAAAACAGACGAAGCCAATGAGGTTTAACAGCTAACCAGAAGGAAGGATTCCGAGGAAGGAAAACCACCTTCCAAGAAGTTTTTAAGATGCTTTATGAATGCAAAGACACAGCCATGCTGCAGCCTACCCACTGGGTTTTGCAAGCTTTACCTCAGAGCATGGATTTCAGTACGATTTAATTTGTTTTTTTTTTTTTCTGGTTTAGTACATAACCAGTGCTTATGGCAGTTTAACAGACCTGTGGAGAAGAATATGGATATTAGTCTCCTGAACTCTATGCTTTACACATAAGCTGCTACTGTTACCTAAAATAACTAATCAATCCCATTCAACATTTCCCTACAACACAGCATTTGATACTGTCGTTTTTTCCTATGTAGTCTGAGCTTTACAGAACTGGCTTCTTGCTCTGTCACGGTGATAGACTCTCTCCTCAAAATCAGCTCAAAATGTTAGTGTAGCCATAATTATTCTCATAAAAATGCAACAAACAAGGAATGAGGTACCTGCATTTCTGAGGGATATAAATCTCATTTCAAACTGCTCTTCTCTGTGTCAAGGTTTACAACAAGTGCTAATCTTCTACTCTGTGAAGGATTATAGAAGTAATAAAATAGAGAGACATTCTATTAAAAAAAATCTGGTGCAAAAAAATTTGCAACTCTATCATAGAGCATGTGATTTCTTTGGGAAAAGAAGTCATGGATTACCTAATGATGCACCAAGACCTCAACAGTTACATCTCTCACCACTACTAGAACCAAGATTTCACATCTCTTGGCTGCTGGAACATGAATGGGTAAGAATCAGGAGGAAGGTCAGCAAGACAGACACAGTGGTAGGAACCTGTTATAGAGCACCCAACCGGGGTGAAGAGGTGGATAAAATACTGTGTGAGGGTCAACACGGCCAAGTGCCTGGTCCTGCCCCTGGGTCAGCCCAACCCACTGCAACTCCAGGCTGGGGCAGAGGGGCTGGAAAGCTGGAAAAGGCCCTGGGGGTGCTGGGGCCAGAGGCTGGACAGGAGCCCAGGGGTGCCCAGGTGGGCAAGAGGCCAATGGCCCCTGGGCTGTCCCAGCCCTGCTGTGGGCACAGTGACTGTCCCTGTGCTGGCCCTGCTGAGGGACCTCGAGGGCTGTGTCCACTTCTGGGTCTCTCACAGCCAGAGAGACCTGGAGGGGCTGGAGCGTGTCCAGGGATGGGAACGGAGCTGGGAAGGGGCTGGAGCCCCAGGAGCGGCTGAGGGAGCTGGGAAAGGGCTCAGGCTGGAGCAGAGGAGGCTCAGGGGGGACCTTCTGGCTCTGCACAGCTCCTGACAGGAGGGGGCAGCCGGGGGGGTCGGGCTGTGCTGCCAGGGAACAGGGACAGGAGGAGAGGGAACGGCCTCAGGCTGGACCAGGGGAGGCTCAGGGTGAATATTAGGGCACATTTCTTCATGGAAAGAGGTCAGTCAGGCCCTGGAACAGGCTGCCCAAGGCAGTGGAGGTGTCACCATCCCTGGGGGGATTTGAAAGCCACGTAGGTGCGGCACTTGGGGACATGGGTTAATTGTGGCCTTGGCAGAGTTGGGGGAGTGGTTGGGCTTGATGATCTTAAAGGTCTTTTTCAACCCAAAAATTTCTATTATTTATTGACTACATCCTCTTTAAGTAAATAAGCATTTCTGGACATCATAAGAAGATAGATCCTTGCCCACGCATTCAGCGCAGCAGAGCCATGATCGTTTTCCAGAACTTAGGGAAGTAGATATTTCCAATACACGAAATGCACAGGGATCACACAGCGGGGTATGTCAGACTGTTTCTCTATCTATGGCTCCTTTCAGGATGCCAAGGCCTTTCCAGAAAACTGAAGTGACAAAAGTTTTTCTTTGAGCTAAAGAAAATTGAATAAAAACTGGGTGAAAGATTAAGGGATGCTGTGTATGAACGACACCGGAGTTTTCATTCAGAAACTGAGTTCTGATCCATGAGGTGAAAACAAGTAATATCATTGCCAGACATAGCTCTGCTGACTACTGCAGGTGTTTACATTTTTATCCCTATTAAACTCTTGCAGGGAAAAAATATGCGTTCATCACCTATGGAGATGTTTTAAATGTATGTGACCTTTTTTCTGAGTATTGGAAATGTGTTTCTGCTGGTTTACTATTTTTTTTCCCAAAGGAAAAAGTTACATGTTAGAAGAAACACTGAATGAGTAATTCACTTCAGATAAAGTCTGAAGGTTTGGCTTGATGGAGCATCTCAAAAATCAAATCTCAAAAAACCCAAAGAACAAACTCCTTCAAACCCTCTAGTTAAGGTTTGTCCCCAGGTCCAACTGATCTTCAACTTTCCAGATTACCTTACATTATGATTTTCAACTGCCTGGGAAAGGAAATTCTTCAGGGAACTACATATCCATGATGCTGTAAATGCCTTTAAGAAGGAGCCTCTAGTACATTTGGTCTAGCCTGGGGTTCTCTGGTCCATGGGAGATTCCCTACAGCTTTCAGCTGCAGAAGTTGTGCGTTTGTTAAGGACAGGTGGACTGGAATGATAATAGGAAGAAAATCTGGTTTATTTATATAATTCTGTTTCCTTATGCATAATAAAAAATGCTACATTTTAGTAGACTGTATGTTTGGCTTTTGTTTTGTGATTTATGTTGTGTTCTGTCAAGCGGGATGACTGGATCAGATGAAACAGCAACTGAGTATGAAAAACTGCAGCAAATGTGGTGCAGTGGTGGAGCCACCATCCCTGAAGTGTTTAAGAAATGACTGGACATGGTGCTTAGTGCTGTGGTTTAGTTCACAAGGTGGTGCTCAGTCACAGGCTGGACTCAATGATCTTGGAGGTCTTTTCCAATCTGAATGATTCTGGGATTCCATGAGAAGAGATGGTATCAGATTGCCAGCAAGTGTCATCGGGGCAAGTGTCATCCTTAGGGGCAACGGAAAGGAGCTCCTAAGGCTCGGCAAGGGATGGGAATCATTCATCAGCACCCAGAAGATTGTTGAGTGATGGAAATCAAACCTGGAAGCCAGAAGCCACCAGCAATTCAATCTGGAGGACAGAAGAGCAAGGTGAGGGTTGACTGTTGAGAAGATTTTTGGGTAATTTGGTAGTCTTCTGATTTCCTTCCAACACATACAATGAAACTCAATAAAATTGCCCTTGTGCAGAAACCTTGCAGAAGTGGCTTCCCCTTCTTTCCACGTGACTGGGCATGCAGGAATGATCACAAGTGGAGGCTTCAGAAGGTTTGCTCAGGGAGACTAGGCGTAGAAGAGCCTTGTCTCTCCAGTAAGAAAAGGAGCCAGAGCTACGAGACCTCTGACAGTGAGGATAAAGCACTGGCAGCTCCCTCTCCTTTGTTTTCTGTGAGGTGCTCCTGAAAAAAAAACAACTTTTTCATGCGAACAGTATTAACAAATACCTTCTCATACCGACTGCATCATAATTTCCATCAATATTAAGACCTGCATATCGTAGCAGGAGAAAGCTGCCTAGTTCATGTAGTTTGCTCTAAATCAGAATTCAAGTGGTTTATTGATTTAGGAGCAACGTATCATTAACTAGCAGCAAGGAGCTCTGCAACCATGGTCCGTCTTAGCAACACAACAGATAAACAGAAAGTCTAGACACACTCTGTTGATGAACACCTGCAGAGCTCCTAACACCCTTCTTTGAGTAGTTCCTAAAAGATACGGCTCCCCCTCACACTCACACAGATTCCTCTTCCTCGTAAATGAGATCAGTTTTGGAGCAAGACCCTCTCCAGACAACTCCATATTTTAAATTCAGACACTGCTGGCACTGACATTCTCATCTGACATGATATTTTCCAGCCCTTTTGTCAAGGCTGTGCCGTGGGATTGGCCACCTCGCAGGTGTTAATAATGCAGTATGAGTTAATTAACCTGAAGTGGGTTAGTTCATCTCCATCCCTTTTTTTTTTTTTTTCTGCAGGCTCTTTTCCTTTAATAACAAAGTTTGAGCTATTTTTACAGGTTTTTTTCTTGATATTATCTAAATTCTGTGTGTCTTTTCCTGTCAGCCTGTCCATTTTTATGTTTCTAATCTATTTTCCCAGATACTTCTCAGACCAACAGCGGCAGTGTAGCCCAGGAGCTGGCCTTTAATGAGATAATGTTCAAAACAAAGAAAAACAAATTATTTATTGTTGTATCGTCTTCTCTGTCCATCCCACACATTATGTGAGGGATGTAAGATTGAAAGGAAGATAAAGAGACAGTAAAAGTCTCCGAGGTGCTGAGTTTTCTCACAGGGCAATGGAGAAATAGAGTGCTCCTGCAGATGTATTGGCAGATCAGCAGAGGCGGTTCAGTGCAGTATTGAGTGTTAAAGACAAATTCTATTGATATATAATTAGTACTAGACTCACACATGCAGCCCATTAGGTTATTGGGCACATCTCTAATATAAAAATAAAGCTCCTGTTGCTGTGCAAAGTCTCACGTGTTCAGCGATTAACAGCGGTTTGTGCTCAAAATTTGGTCAGTCTTGTCTCTACAGCTCAAAGCTGAGATATATTTCAAAGCATGAAACCTCCTCTGGAATACTTGTGGATTATTTTTTCACTCCTGATGCTAACAAAGAGATTTCCCAGGCCTCAAAACTAATTTTCTCCTCAAGAAAACAAAAAGGGGGAGGGGGGGAAAAAAAAAGAGCATATTTTATTTTCATTTCATTTGTAAAGCACTTCCACAATATCAGTAAAGTCAATAGATTCTCCATCCTGATTTGAAAGTCTTATTTGTTTTCTTTTCAGAGTGTCTTTGCAGATTGGAGCTTCTAATGAATAGGTTTGAAATTTTGACACTGATGGGTAAAATGTGTCAAACAGTTCATGTGCCTGGACCGCTGACATGACGTGCCATAATGGAAAAAATACTAAAATGGCAAGTCATGTTTGGAATGAAGATTTACATTCTCAAATGAAGTTCTTTCAACTGTCATCTCTGCAAAATTAAAAAACCCAGTATAGAAGTAAAAGAAATGTAAAAATATTGATTTCCCACAAAACAGAAGGTGATTTTCAACCTGTTGTATCTTATATATCAATCAACAGGATGGGGCTAAATGGTTATGTGTCTGCGAGTGGTTTCCAGGATAATTATTGTTATTATTTATGAATTTGTGTTTGTTTTGTTTTGTTTTTTTTAAAGAAAAGACGTGCAAGAGATACAAATCTATTTCTCACACCAGTTACCTCACTGCCATAAACCAGAGGTACATGTGAAAAATGTATCTTTCTGAATTCACAGCTGGAAAGGATGCAGCCATCACTGGTGCAGGGGGACCTGGGGAGGATGGGGAAGGGTCCAGGCAGAGCAGGACATAAAGGCCTCGTTCCAGAGTGTGCAAAGACAGTGAAACTGTGTGGGAACCATCTGCTTGTGGCTGGTGAATTCGCTGTCCTGGAGAAACAGGGGAAAGCATAAGGATGGGGTGTATTTTATGGGAAGATGTAAAGGGGTTTTTTTAATCATGTTGCTTCTCTTTGATGAGGAGAGGCCGAGGGAGCCGGGGCTGCTCAGCCTCCAGAGGAGCCCCAGCTGAGAGGGGCCCTCAGGCCTGGCTGGCCCTGGCTGCAGGGAGGGCTCTGAGCAGGGCCCGGGCTCTGCTCCGGGTGCCCAGCGATGGCACCAGAGGAACGGGCAGGGACTGAGCCCAGGGAGCTCCCCCTGCACAAGAGGCAGAGCTGCTTTCCTGGGCAGTGCCCAGCCCTGAACTGAGCCCAGAGAGGGGCTGGAGTCTCCTCCCTGGGGATATTCCAGAGCTGCCTGGACACACTCCTGTGCCCTGAGCTCTGGGATGGCCCTGCTGGAGCAGGGAGGTGGCACCAGGTCACCCACTGTGGGTCCTTCCAGCCTGGCCCATCCTGGGATTCTGGGATTCTGCTGTGTGATCTCAAAAAAGGCGACATTAATCAGGCTGTGACAGCTCCAAGATGATTTTCTGGGGGGAGTCTACAATGGGTGTGGAGCAAAAACTGCATCCAGAGAAGAGACTTTTTCTTCCTATCGCTTCTCTCTACCCCCATTATAGCCAACTAGTAAGGTGTTTACAAGAAAGCAAAAATATTTACTTTTATGTAAAGGAGGAGCTGGGCTTGCTGTGCCCTGATGAGGACTGTGAGTTGGGGTGGCAGAGACCTCTTGGAGTCATGTCTGTTGAAAGGTCTGTCCTGGTCCCAGGAGTATGGTCAGTGATACTTCTCCTGGCTGTAATGTGCCTGGAAATAAATATAAATAAGTCTGGTGTCAAAGATGTCATGGTGTGTGTCCCTAAAGGCTTGGACCTGTCCTGGAAGTCCTGCAGGTTAAAATGAATATGGCAGGGAGGTGGGACAGGGCAGTGCAGATCCCTGTGGTGATCATAATGAAGAGTCTTGTAATTGCTGCCTTAAATAACTTAGAAAGGTTTGCTTTATTTGCTAGTTTATTTTTTATGTTTGTTTGTGCTTTGTTCTGGCTGCACACAGTGATAATAAAAAAGTATTGTTACCAACTTGGCAGTCCCAAAATGAAATGTTCTGAAATTCTAGGCTAGTTAAAAATATTTATTGTAATTCTGACAGTGAACACATTCATGATTTACAGATACGGCAAAAGAAAAGAAAAAGTACTGAACATCTTTCATTTTTAACACCTGATTTAATGTTCATAACTAGGATAAGCTGCTAAAAGTTTTTAAAGTACCTCTGTTGATTTTTGACCCAAGTCTATACAACAAAATGTTGATTGGAGTGTCGTGCTGAACGTAGAATTTTGCATTCCTTAAAGAGTATAAATTTAGGGAGGGAATAACCTGCAGTGGGTCCTTTTCAATATTAAGATAAAATTCACTCATGTTCTTTATGGCACACAGACTGTGGTTTCTTACTCAGCCCTAGGCTAGATGTATTTTGATCCAGTCTTGTTTACAGACTCCTTTGTCTTTCCTTCATTCTGTGGATGTTGGTATCAAACTGAAATTGAGCTGATCTCGTCAAGTGAAAACGCTATTAACATAAACCCCTTTTCTTTTACCTAAAATAACTCAAATATATGACGTGAGGGACCATGTTGCTGTATTTGAGTATCTCCTTCATGCCCCAAACAAGCAGATGAAATGTGTTTGGGACCAAACACTGGAGCATCACTGAGCAAAGGTTACGAGTGAGCTGTCTGCTGTGAAATGCTGATCTTTTTTTCTGCTTGTCTGTTTTTATCACAAAGTCTTTCACTGAGTGAATAATTCAAACTCCAGATGATGTCTTGTCATTGTCTGTAGTGGGCAATTATCTACTTTTATTGGGTTCTCCTGAAGTAAATCCAAAGGGGAAGAAATTGTCTCAGTAACATTGTTAATTTACTGCTCCTTCACTTTCACGGTAGCTACATACTTAGAAAATTTCCTGAGCTTTCGTAAAATGCTGTGTTTGATCTCATTGAGGGGGTAGAATCACAGAGTGGTTGGGAGGGAAGTTCACCTTGTTCCAAACCCCTGCCATGGGCAGGGACGCCTTCCACTAGACCAGGTTGCTCCAAGCCCTGTCCAACCTGGCCTTGGACCCTTCCAGGCATGTTGACTACATGCGATTTTCTAGGGAATTTCCAGATGTTTCTAGGCAATGGAGAGCACTCAAGGATTAAGAAACCCAGTTTAATGAGATACCTAACCACTTTTTTCCCTGCCAGCACCTTATTTTAAACAGGCAGGTATGTCTGTGAATGAAAGCAATGAAATTACACGCTTGCTTAAGTAGCTCACTGAAGCAGGTTGTAATGAATAAGCAGAATGACGTTGTGCTGCTTTTGTTTTGCAGAGCAGGCGTCTGTCATGGCTCTGCCTATCTCCGTTTTTATGCCCATTTTTATGATCTGCATTTGTGAATGCATCTCCTGTTCTCAAATCTTCATCAGTAATTCTTGAAACAAACAATTCTGGGCAGACAATGATCATTTTGTCACACTTGTTAAAGTCTTTACGTATCATTTTTCTGATTTGAAAGACACATTTTAATCCACGTGCTTGTCATTTCGGGAACAGTCTGAAATAAAGCACAGAATCCCATAAACACATTTCTTGTGGCATAGTTCATGTAGCAATAATTTTAATAAAATAATGCCTTCTTACAGACTACAAACAAATTTCAAATGATTCATAAATAACGTCAGGATATAATTCAGCCCCTCTGAATGCATTGGCAAATGTGAGGTAGAGAGGGAGAGACAGAAAGGACTAGAAAATAGGAGAGTCAGGGGGAAAGAGACACTGGGATAGAGATAGATTAAGTAGAAAATATCCCCACTCTGTGGACCCTGACAGCACCCTGTTGGTCCTCTTCCTCTGGTCTTCTCAGAGGTGAGGGCACCAGTCTCATCAAAGGGATGGTTGCAGTCTGGATCTGCTGGGTGAAGCCCAGCAAACAGAGCCCAGGGTCAGGTGGGAACACTCAGGTACCTCCCCTGGGGTGGGGTTTTACACAGGGTAACGTAATCACGGGACATTTATGACGCCTTCCGAGACCTTACATCTGCCTCTGCATCAGTGAAGGTCATTACAGCCCATGAGCAGCGAAAGGAATGAGAAGGAAGAGTTTTTACAAACAAACTGTGAGCCTGCTGGTAGATAAAGCCAGATACTGAGAGATAGGAGAAACAATGGGAAGGAATTCCATAGGAATTCCACTGATTTATTTACCCAAGACTGCGTTAGATCCCTGGGTTTAACTGAAAGAACAGAGACACAAGGAAAAGATGAAGGGGATGTATATTAGAAGGGGGTCTGTATCAGGGGATTTGGGAAGTCTGTACCTCTCAAGTATCTCAGCCAATGGGGAAAGAGAGAGGGAAATGCAGGCAGAGAATTAGGATAAAAGGAGGCTGTATCCTCTAAAAATTTGAGAGACCCCATGGGAAAAGGCCCATGACCTCTCCCTTTATCCACGAATAAAGTTACAGGACTCCTCTGTCTCCTTCCTGGACATAAACCTCTGGTGTTTGTGGATTAATTTTCCTGACAGCAGGGATGAATCCTTTACGCTGTGTGTGAGTGTCCTGGTACTTCCCCAGACGGGAGTGTTCACAGCTGAGCCACTTGTGTAAGGACGTTGGCATGAGAAGAAGCCCTATCCCACCTCACAGATTTTGCCCTTACCTTGTTCAACACCAGCTGCAGCCCTCGGTGATGGCTGCACAGACCTTTCCACCCAGGCGGTCAAGTGGTCAATTATTTGAGCCATTTACCGTTAACAGTCCAGTCCCTCATGGGTCCCACCGAGATTCTGCACACCTGCAACCGCAGCACCTGCCCAGGGGGATGGAATGGAGGCTGGAGCAGAGTGGAGGCACCGCAGCCAGGCTCTGCTGGAATCCTTGCAGAGAGGGGAGCTCGGTGGCACTTTGCAGCCGGGACAGGAGAAAATGTCCTGCTGCTGGCTGGGGCAAAATCACTCTCCTCAGATGAACTGGGCTTGTCATAACCTAGTTGCAATATTAACACACGCCTCCATCCCAATGTATACCCACCTCCAAGGTCCGGCCATCCCTCACTGGGCACGTGCTCTAGATTTTTTTTTGACTGTGTCTTTAAAAGCGAAGAGAGAGAATTTTACACCAATCAGTAGCAAAGGTATGTGTGACTAGAGTTGCTCAAGCTCCACCTAAACGTAAAGAAACCGAAGGAAAAATAAGTAGAGGATGGGGAAAAGTTAGGGAAGACTCCATTGTAACTGCCAGGATCAGCTGACAGGCTGAACCTGTCTTCTCCCCCATAGTTATGCCTGTTGAGTAAGAATCATTCTGTCTGTGCTGAACACTTTTATTGGGGATTAGAGTTTGTCTGTGGGTTGCTTTGAATACATTTTTGCAGTCAGATACTATCGCTGGCAATCCTCGAACCTTAACCTGTCACAGTTTTATATTAATAGGGAGTGTTACTCCATAAACTGTCAGTGTGAATCCTTCCCAGGGGCTGGCAGTGGGGAACACACTCAAATAAAGGGGAAGAGCTGCTGGGGGCCCTCCCTTGTGCTGTTGGTGTTTTTCCCTGACCAAATCAAACACCCTCTGACCCAGCAGGACTGCTCAGTGTAGGGTCCCCCTAATAGGACACTGAGAGACTGGAAAGGCAAAAGCAACTCGGCTTTCCAGGGGCTCTGACAGACAAATGAAACACTAAGGGTTCAGGAAATCTCCCCTTTTCACGTGACAGTACACACATAGCGTGACATGCAGAAAATTGTCCAGAAAGGTGTATTTTTGACCACATTTAACATTGATTATTAGACTGAGGACACAAAGCAATGTGATTGACGCTGCCAGGGCCCCTCATTAAACTGGTATACAGTTAATGAGATATATGATACATGTATCTCATGATAATAAAAGTCTTTCTACAGTATAGTCAGAAAAATTTTCTAAGCAAAAATACATTTTGATGATCACTGTTAATTAAATACTAGCAAAGCTCTAGCATTCTATGCACTGGTTTAAATATGCACGTTCAATTCTATTTTTATCAGTTCCACAAAATGTTGAAGTTGTTTTTATTTTCCATGATTTAATTTCAACTTCTGTGTCCTCTCTTAATATTTCTATGGCATAGTGCCATCTTGGGGATGCTGTGAGCATCTGTAGGGACATGAAACCGACTGAAAGAAAATCAAAATATTTTTGCTGCGCTGTGTTGTTGGAGGACGCTAGGACTCTAAAAATAAATGTGACTGAAATCTAGGACTCTCTAAGTACCAAGGGTATCACAACTTATGCCATGTCTATAGAAACTACTACAAATTCTTGAATGCAGCATGTTAGCCGGTATTTTAAACTTGTGAATTCTAGTGTATGTAACAATAGAGAACCTCAAAGAGTCCTGCTGCTGGGGAGTTTGCTGTTGAGTGAAGGGCTGGGATATGTACAGAAGACAGTTGTCATTTCAGGAATCAGCCCTTTAACCAGCAGCTTTGGAGAATACTCTCGTGCCCTCTCCAGGTGCAGCTGCTGGTTTTTCCTCTGAGCAGCTCAGCAATGTGGACTTGTGTCGGTAGGAGCTATGGTGGGCCCGAGTCCCCCAGCTCACCCACCAGTCCTGCTCTGTTTGCAAAGAATGGCCCAGCAAGGCACTTTCCCTCGCCAGCTGTGCCAGGAAGTCCTCTTCCACACACTCCAGGTACCTGCTGGACTGTTTCCACTGCCTTGTGTTATGTTTCCAGCAGACACCTGGGAAGCTGAAGTCCCCCATAAGAACAAGGGCCAGCGACAGCAGGACTTCTCCCTCACAGAGTGTTTTGCCTGTCCCTTCATCCCGGTTTGGTGGTCCTTTACAAACTCCCACCAGGATCCCTGCCTTGATGGCCTTTTCCCTGGTTCTCACACGTAAACACAACCCTCTCCTCACCATCATCAAGCCCCAGACCATTAAAACCCCTCCTCAAACTGCACCACCACCCCTTCTTCCTCACCTGCTTCTTCTGGAGAGTTTGCAGCCATCCGCTGAACCACTCCAGTCGTGCCATTCGTCCCACCCTGTCTCCGTGGCAGCAACCGCATCCCAGCTTTCCTGCTGAAGGGAAGCATTGGTTAGAAATAAACATGCTCCAGGGAAAACGTATGAGAGAACTGACTGTGCTTTAACTGCAGGGTTATGATCAGTGACTCGGGCAAGAGCTGCAACAAAACCCACGTGCTAAAATGGCAAAGGCAGTGAGCAGCAGCTGTAGGTTTAGGAACAGGAGAAGATACCTCGCTGCATGACCTGTCACAGGTGAACAAAAAAAGGCTCCATCTGTTAAAAAGTTTGTGTTGGTTCATCAGCCCACGTGAGGTTGATGGCGAGGATGCACTGGCACATCTTGTTCCTTAGAAATGGAGCAATGAGAGTTAAACATTTAACTTCTCTAGAAATTTATATACTTATAATGTCTGGGGGAGATGCAGGAGGCGGATGTGAAAGAGAAAACACAGCAACACCCAGAGGTTGAGACGTGAAGAAAAGAGCTGCTCAAAAAGCTGCTCCTGAATCCTGTTGCAATTATCTATCTGGTAGTCAACTGCTTAATTTAAAATTATGACAGACAATTTTCTTTTAAGAATTATGAAAGCTGTGGTATTTATAGATAAGGCTTTTAAAATCCTTTGGATGTCAAAAAGGATGTGACTCTTAAAGGTGTCTATGAAATACCCATTGAAACTGTCACATATCAGCATCCAAAATGCAATCATAACTTAGGGAATTCCACTAGATAAGTATCTGAATAAATCAGAGATCTGAACAACTTGCTTTTTGATAGATGCTTCAGAATGATATTGTCTTACGAAACAACATAAATTAAACTCTCTAATGGTATGGAAGCAAATCTTTTTTCCTTTCAAACTTACAGAGCTATTTCAACCACGATGTCTCTATTTTCACAGTTCAGGAGATTACTCTTCCCCATTACCAAATATTTAATCATATTAAACTGGAGTTCGTTCTGCAAAACAAATGAGAAATTATTATAATCAACAAGGGCTCCTTTTGCAACCGCCATTATTTAAAAATGCTTGGGAGGGCCTCATCAGGCGTTACTAGAGAGAATCTGTGCTTGGCATTTCCCTCATTGTGGCGGCAGCCTGGGCTGGTGCACGGTGCCCAGCTCAAGTGCTCTGCTTGGAACTCCCAGCAGCTGCAGGGAAGTTTCAGCGCACATCATCCTATGGTGAACGGCACCAGCCGGGCTCACAAAGGGTGCTGAAGTCATAAGGTGGAAAATGGGAAACTGCCAGAGCAATTTTACAACTTCTACGCTGAGCAGAACATTTGTGCACGTATTGGCACTGCCTGCTGTTACAGTACTTCCCAAACTGATACAAGCAACAGGTCAAGGAGCCTGTGTTGAGCTCTGTGAACGCTGATGCTGTATACAGTGAATTTCTTAACAAAAGAATTTTCTTAATTGCTGCAGAGCGAGTAGGACACTGATCAGGTGTAGAACATCAGGATGATGTTAATTTGGGTGATTTCCCCTTCTCTGTCATTAATAGTGCTAATCCCTGATGTCAAACGATTTTATGATGTAATGGTATTCAAAAGACCTCACAGCTACCCTGAATGTGCTCTCCATTTTCTCCTCTTATTCCTCTGCATCAGTGAAAATGGGAATGAGGAAATGCACATCCCTCTGAATGGTATTTATTTATAGGGACGGCTACTATATTCTGCACAGCATTGTGACTAAAAACCCAGGCCAGATTCAAACTTCAAAACAACATTTTTCTAATTTCACATTAGGTATACATATCTCAAACTGTGAGCTCTTACCCTTTATTCGTCATTATCACATCACGTAATTATCAAGCTCATCCAAAGTTACCTTGAAGTCTAAGGGAGTTGATGCTGTGAACCCTTACTGCTGTGCTCCTCGATGGTCTTAATCACCATGGTCAGAGAGGTTGGGCTGGACATCTCTTGGTCAAGGGCAGTTGGAATCCGAGCAGGCATTTTCTTTCTTCCCCGTCTTTCCTTCTCATCACTGACATGACAACCTCTTTAGCTACCTTCTAAAAAGAAAATATGTGGTTTCATCTGCCCCCGCCCCCCCCCCAACATTGCTTCTCCTAATTTGAGGATCAGAAACAGCTCAGATCTGGTTTTCAAAGGCCACATTCTTGCTAATCCTGGTTCCATCAGCTGCCTTGCCTGCTCGTATGCCACCCCTGTGCTCGCCTTGGAGATTTTACCACTTGCACATCTTTAACATACCTTGTTTTGCTGACTCTGACGTTAGACTCTGCCCCTTAGACATTATGTGTTCTTCCTATGTTTACTTTTATCTGTGTAAAAAACCTGCTACGTAGCAATCTAAACTGCTAGTGACAGGGTGAAAAAATATATACTGTCACTATTTATGCTATTTTTGTGTGTTCATATCTGGTTTCAAGGCAAGTAAACACGAGATGAGTTTTAAAGTCCCTTCCAGAGAAAGTAATTTTATTATTCTATTATTCTGTGACTTGGTAGTGTTTCTGAGTACTGAAAATGTGAGATCTTTGCAAAGTGGATTTGCAACATGCAAGAAACATACGAAAGTTTCTTGCAAGAAAACACTGGCTGTGGATCACAAATTCGTGTGTCGCTAGTTTGTAGTGCTCAACAAAGGAATGTCTGCTCTTCCTGTCTGAAGTGGTGTATTTTAGAAATATTCATATTATTGACAAATTAAATCATGTCGTGTAATAAAGAGAAGAAAATGATCTTTGAGAATGGATGAAGGACAAATATATATATATATACATTTCCTCTCTACTTACATTGCTGGCTGGTATCTGTGGCATTCCCTGCTGACTTCTTCCCAGCCATGTATTTTTAATTATCCAACAGCTCCTGAGCTAGCACAGCCTTGCTGCTGATTAACGTGGCTATAGACAGGGCAAGGGGACCTCCCTTGAATAATTATCAGCTTTCCATGTAGTCTAGGGAGGTTTGTAATCCTTGAATTAACTTTTAGGAAAATTCAATGTTCAGTGCCAGGAGCACATCAGATTGTGTATGACCTTTAGTGCTAATCAGGGGGCTCTCTACTAACGAGAGGTGCTTATTATTTGCTTTTTTTCACAGAATCAATAACAGCTTGTTATGTTTAAAGCACTGCTTTATATGAGACTCTGAGCAGCTGAGAAACACCGTGAATCAGATCCTGTTTATAAATTTACCAGATATAGGATATAATTCTAGAACTCCCTGATAATTCTAGAGCTGGGTCCTCCACAGCAGTCATAAACCTTACTGAAATTTGTCATTTTAAGTAAAGGTAAAGCGAGCAAAAGCTCCAAATATTAGGAGCCCTATTTTTACTTTTGACTCTTTCATTCTACCATTATCTTTTTGTAACCATTATATTTTATTGACTCCTGTCATTAAAATTATTTAGAGTGCTAATACACACCCATTTATTTATTTTCATCTGGATTTTGCATCGCTAATCTCCAAGCGATGCTCTGCATGCCTGCTTCCATCTATGTTCTTTTATTCTCTTTTCTCGCAGCTCTGAGGACCACAGCTGTAAAGATTTTTGTGTGCATGTCTGCCTCTTGCAAGGTCGTAGCACCAGGAGGTCACCCGGACTCCTCCACAGCTGTTTGAAGGACTAATGTCAGAAAGAGCAACGCTAATTAACTTCCTTTTATTTCTCAAATAGCTGAGATCACTCTCCACGTGGTACATTTGTGCCAGTTAGTGTGGTGTATTTGCTTTTATAATTAACAAAAGCAAGGACACAGAAGATGCTGTAGCCTGGAAACAGCAACTTTTGTCATCACGCTAATGTACGGCTGGAAGGGCACGGGTAATAAAACCAAAGCAAACAGAGTATATTGGTGGTGAAAATAATTCATTCGGTTGCTACTTAAGAAAAATTATATAACAGACCCAGAGCCTGGAGTACCATGAACAGTTTGAAACTTGCTCTCACAGGTCGCTGCAGCTTTTCAAGCTGAAGTTTCCTTTTCTAAATATGTCAGTTACTAATTACATTTCTAGAAATTCATACAAAGCAAAAACGAAGCAGTTGCAAGGACAGTCAAAGAGCACAGTTGCTCTAATCCTGTCCACGTTGATCTGTGTAGCATTTTGGTGTCGAATATAAGCATTTTTGTTTGACACATTCCATTATTTTTGCCTCTCACAATGAAGGTTTGTAGTTTATGGGTTGCGGAGGGGTTTTCTTGTGATGGAAAACTATTCTGTTCCCCTGTTAGGCAGATGTTTTAAAACTGGGTGTGTTTTGCCCTCATAGGAGTTTGAGCAAAAGACATTCTGAAAAGTTCTCTTCTGTCCCTGAAAAGCAAGAGTCACGGAATGGTTAAGGTGGGAAATGAGGTCTGGAGAGTCAGAAGCAGGTTCAGCTGGAGCAAGGTCACACAGCACCGCGAGCACTTGGATTCTCATCTCCAAGGGTGGAGATTCCACAGCCTTTCCGGGCTCCTCCGCTCACTCACACCCACAGAGCGAAAAATACAATGGTTTCACCTCCATTTTGGGGAGGTGATTTCAGAAGGTGTCGAGACATCAAAACATTTGTGAAGATGCATGATTTTTTCAAGTTCCCTTTTAAATTTGCTGAGTACTTTCCATTGGTTGATGTTGCCTTTGCAACTTGCGTATAGGAATGAGGGAGTTCCTATCAGTTTTCATCACTGCACTGCACACAAAATTATTAAGAGTGGTGCTTGCAAGTAAAATTAGTGCAAATGTGGGGGGGTTTTAATCCCCAGATAATGCACTGTGTAGGCTACTTTAGATTTTGGTGCAGTATGAGCAAAATTTTTAAAAATAGCTTTTATTCCAATCAGTGTGAGAAGCAAACACATCGCAGTCAATGCCAGCAGCAAACCCCACGAACATAACAAACCCCAAGGACATCCCAGTAATTTAGAATTTCTGTATTACAAGTTCATTATTTAGATAGAATGCGGATATGACTGACTAATAGTCTCTGCACCAAGACATGATTTTGATTGAATGGGCTACTCTTGGCATTCTTCCAGCATAAATTTCGCCCTTTTTATTTCTTTTGCCAAAAGTGTGCAGAAGCAAAACAAAGACCTGAAAAGGTTCCAAGTCCTCTGGGACACTTTAATGAATTATATAGATTTTAAAAATAGCTATTTTTTCTGTAGGAACAATTTAAGAGGGGGCATAATATGTAAGAACAGCAAGGGGAAGAAGCTCAAATAGCATCTGGAACACGGTGATTGAGAAAAGTCAAAGTCTGTTAATGAACATGTAACAAATAACTTGATGTTTTCCAGGAGGTTTTAACGCTGCCTTGGAAGGCAAAAGATATTAATATCCATTTACCAGCGAGCTGTGCTTGTATTGAGCTGTGCTTTGAAGATCCATGGCAGTGGCAGTCCTTGGCTCATACTCATATTTAGCTCACATTTGCAGAGTGAAATAAATAAATCTGCTGAAACCGAAAAAGAGTACCTAGTCTGATTTTTTTTTAAATGTAACTTCTTCTTTGATGCAGAGAGATAGTTGGTGCTTGGTATCAGACGGACGCTTGGCAATAAAGACCTAGGCAGCAATTATCAGACCTAAAGCCTACTCGTAGAAACCTTTTCTCTCTCTCTCTTTGTCCAACAGAGCTCTTTTGCATGTGTGTTATAGAATCGGACATTTATTCCTAGGTTTTTCGATCATTCCCCCAAACTTCTGCTTTGGTTGGGTTTGGGCTGTTTCTAGATTTTGGGGTTTTTTAACTTTGTGTTTGTACATCGTTAGTACAAGATGTCACCGGGGCTCCAGTTCCTGTCTTACAGCGGTAGGATACTCTAATATTAATAATTCCCGTTAATAATTCCTGTCTGAGATTGTTAGCTGGAGTATGGAGATTTCTAGGATTTTTCTCATGTCTTTTTTACTAGGTATGTTCAATTCATGAAAATAAAGAAACTAAAAATGATGAAAATAAAGAAACTAAAAATGATGAAAATTATGAAAGCCACAGTTTTAAATCACGTTATTTTCATTGTTTGTATTTACTTGTCAGATTGGGGTGTCTTATTAACTGGGGGAATTCTGCCTGAATTCCTGAATTCCTAGCATTTTCCACACAACAAATTTCAGGGCAATTGGTAGGTAAGAGGGATGTCCTGTAGGGAATCCAAGTCTTAATGGACTTTGTGCATGGGTAATGAATCTGAGAGCCTAAAGGCCCTTCCAGAACAGCCAACAGGAGCCAACGTCCTTAGCCTTGATGGCTTGCATTCAGTATTCCCTTTGGAGCTGGGACATTTGAAGTTTTGAATCAGTTCTTTTTCTGTGGAAAGAAAGCAGCTTTGGTCTTGGTTCTGGGGGAAACAGAGCACAAGAAGCAGAGCAAAAGAGCAGAAAATCTAAGGGTGTGGTTTTCCTGTTATTTCAGCTTATTCACTTGCAGTTCCGTTGGCACATGATCCACAGACATAAATCACAGCTAAACATCTATCACAGAATCTGTTTTAGTTCGGTTTCAAAATGACATGAGATTTTAAAAATTAAATTAATAATAATTTAAAAAGAAATCGGGGCCATTCTTCCATAGGTTTCTTTGGTCGGTTGATTTGTTTTTTAAAATGTGTTCACGTCTTGCTTGTTTCATGCCTGTACCCAAAATAATTCATAACCATGGAGTTTCTCCTGTACAGGAGTTAGTACAAATTCTAGGATTAAAATTATGACAAAGCAGGTGGACAGTGGAAGAAGACAAGAAACGTGTCATGGAAGATTGTGTAACTCTGGGGAAAGTTTATGAAACAAGTTATAGTACCCAGTAAAGAAAAAGAAATCTGAATTCATGAAAAGCAGAACATCAGAAAAAAACACTGACTCCATTAAACTGTAGCAGACAATAGAAAAATGTCAGCTAGATCAAAGACAATCTGTAGGAAAAAGCAATAACAATTACTCCAGAAAAGTTGGCTATATTATCAATTTGGGGACATTTTTGGGGACAAAATGGAAAAGACCTGACAGGAGACTGGTCATGAACATACTGAATATGACAGTAGACGTGAGCAAAGCAAATAGACATGATTTTCTGTGATAAATAGAATAAAACATAATGATAGGGGTATTCCTGCTTTTATTATCCTGGACTGTTGAGCCTATTCTGCAGAAAAAATGTTGAGCTCATCACTCTAGGAATGATCAGAAAATTGAAAACATTACTGCTTTAGCAGGTTTTAACAATGTATTATGTTTTTTTTTCCTCAGAATATTTTCAGACTTAAATATTAAAAACTCATTACATTTCCAAATACACCTTACAGTGGGGAAATGAAAAGAAATTTCAGCATTTACATGAAAAACTTGGTGTTTTGATAGAACAATTGGTGAGTTAATGACTGATGAATAATTAAACATCTCTGAGAACATATTAATGGTCCATGACTTTGCCGTAGGCTTTTAAACTACAGCTCGGTCCTTAGATTGCAAATGATTTAGAGGTGCTGATCTAATATTATGAATGTCTTCAAACTTCTTAAGGCACAGATGTTCTTGGGAACTCTTGCTGCATGAAACATTCCGCAGTAAAATGAACAGCTGTAATTCGCGGTGTGCCTGAAATTCCCGAGTTCGGAGGGAAGTCTAATTTAGCAAAGAGTGGAAGGTAGCTTTTCCTGATTGATACGGTGAAGCTCTAGCACTGGGTGCCCAGAGAAGCTGGGGCTGCGCCTGCATCCCTGGAAGTGTCCAAGGCCAGGTTGGACACTGGGGCTTGGAGCAGCCTGGGACAGTGGAAGGTGTCCCTGCCATGGCAGGGGTGGCACTGGATGGGATTTAAGGGCCCTTCCAGCCCAGACTGTTCTGGGATTCTACTACTCTAATATTAAATAGATCAGAATCGTTCTGAAACAATTTGTTCAAAGCACACAAGTATTACATCATTGTTTTACTACTCTGATTGCTGCAATTGTGTTTTAAATTCTGGTAACAGGACTTGCAAGACATCATGTGACCGAGACCATGTCCAGAACAATAAAATCCAAACAAAATTCCAAACCACTCCCCTTAAATATGAATTTTCTACATTAATAGGTAAAGGTCATTGTCTTCTGAGGATGTACTTTACATCTATTCACTAATCTAAGTTTGTTATGGTTCCGTTTCTTATGTGTTTCATCTAAAAATTCTATTTTTAATTATCCAGTTCTCTGTAACTGCAGTTTGTGTTGGGGCTTCCACCATTAAGGATTAAATAAAATGTTGATTATTAAATAGCTGCTTTATATTTTTATTTTTGATCCGAATAATCCATACCAGTTTTCAAGAATAGACACACGAGGGAACGAAGGGCACACCTAAGAATTCATTTCCAAAGTTCTTATGATTTAAGAGTCTGATAAAATGATTGTCATAATATTTGTTTAGGACAGCAGGGTTATCTAGAAAAATAAAATATACATAATTCTCTGTCAAAACTTGTTAGTCAGCCTGATACTCTAATTGCATAAACAAGAAGAGGAACAAAACAGCGCAGTATTTACATTCCAATGTGTGTACATCTCTTAAATGATTACTTGATTTTCTGTGAGCATCCTGAGAAAATTAAAGCACAGCTGTTGTTACATGATGAGGAGAATTACAGACCAAAAAAAAAAAAAAAAAAAAAAAAAATTTTCTTTTTAGAGAAATATAAANTAGAAATACGATAAACATGTCACTAACAGGAAAAAAAAAAAAAAAATTATTTCCTTTAGTGAAAGCTGAAATCAGTCATTATTTGACAGAAAGAATTTGTTGCCTCACTGATTTGTTCCCCTACACTTAATAGCACCCTTCTCACTTAAATCACTTCCAAGCAATAAATTTATGGATTGAATCCCAGCGAGTGCAAAAACTGAGTTTGTTCTTCTGAATTCAGAGATATTTAAGTTTATGCAAATAGAGAATCAGTTTGTGATTCATCAGTTTGGTTTATGTATGCAGGATGTACCTTCTTTCATCACTAATAACGAGTGCCAGTCCTTGAAGTAATTCCTAAGTTCTCAGGGGTGGCTCAGCTTTGAAACCATTTCTCAATCAGCACTCAGGCACAAGGAGGGGGCAGGCTGCACGTTCTCCAAGTGGGAATTCCCAGGTGCAAAGTGGGAAAACTTCAAGCACCACGAAATCGGACGGTTTCGTGACCGTATCCTGCCCGTCGTGCCTCTACCCGCTCTTCGCAGCTCTCCATAGCAGCAGTGCACACAGTTTAATAGCAGATAAATGATACAGCTTGCCCTGGGGCAGCAAACTGAATGTAAAAGAGAGGGGAACCTGTAATTTTGGTGTCGTTGGTTCTGCAGTCAAACAGCCCTGCCTCACTTTTCAATCAGCGGGAAAAACAGGCCAGCTGAAGTAAGAGTAACCAGGCAGAAAGTGCTAGAAAGGATGAAAAATCCAATCCGAGCTGCTGTCGGCTCAGGACTTCAGGAAGAAATTGCACAGCTCGTAAAGTTTCACAGGCAAGCAATTAACAAATCAAGAACTGAAGAAAATAAACTCCCACTGGAAGGAAAAAAAAAAATCTTCTTGGCTTTTATTTCTTTTGTGTTATTCTTTAATAAAGACCTGAGATTTGGAATTTTATAGGGTTTCTGAGAGAGGAGAACTAAGCCTTGGGAACAAATCACTAAAGTTGTACCACTCTGATAATTTCCACCCACTCTCAGCAGTCTCTGAGTAAAATCATAGAAGGACAGAGAAAATAATCATCTCTCTTACCTCTGTTCTTAGTTTCCATTGATTTTTGGTCTTGTTTTCCACCAGATCACTTTTAATGAGCTCTGTCTTTTGGCTAAGCTTTTATTGGAATGCGCTTCTGGTATTATTGTAGAATTAATTAAATCTTTTTTTTTTTTTTAATTATGATTTTCATGGCGAACTCACCATTTGTTCAAAAGCCTGTTGCAACCAGATGTTTTTCTTGCCTCTTTTTGTTAATAATTTCAGTAGGTTTTAATTAAAGATTTTGGGCAATAAGGAGGACAATAAAATGGAGGATTTAGCCTGAGCCACAGCTCTGTGAAATCAGAGTGTCCTCTAAACTCTCCAAGGAGAGAGGGTTAGGCTCAAGTTTAGATGCAGACTGTACTTGAGCATTGCACTTCCAGTTCGGTAAGTTTTGTCCAGGCAAGAAAAGAAATTGGCTGAATGATTATTGATGAAAAATAGTTTCGATTTATATGAATAATAATGCCATACCTTAAGAAATGTTAGATCATCTGTGCATGGAATAACACCAGATCAATGGAAAGCAAGATACTGAGTATTTGGAAAACATGGGGTTTGGTTTCTTTAATTCAACATCTGTGGAATGAGATTATTATTTCTCGTTCTTAGAATCAGTTTTTTCACAGAGTGTAAATTCACTGAGTGTTTCTCCTGCACGTTAAGCCCATGCTGACAGATTTGTGATGTTCACTTTGGGATGATAGAGGTGAAATCAATCCAGAGAAAAGTGGACTTGTCCACTGCTTCATGCGCCACCCAAGTGAAATGTGAACCTTGGCTGAGCTGTGTTCTCTCTCTCTGTACCCGTGTGGAACACATCCGAAATTGCAGAAATCCAAAGGGGAGAGTAGAAAGTGGATCTTTCTCATCCCCAAAGCCAGATTTTTCCATTCTGCAGAAAATGCAATATACAAAACACGCAAAGCATATAAATATAAATATTTAAAAATATAAAAATGATAAATACGTACGTTTGACAAATACATCAAGAAACTAAATATCAATATAATATATTAATAAAATATAAACTTACTACATAAAGACAATAGCTATATGCATATGTATTATATTTTTATATATATAATCCATAAAGAAAAAATCTAAATATACAAAATACTGAAAAAAAAACGGCAGATACCGGGAGATGTAAGGAACGTGCTCATGAATGGTGGCTAGATGTGTGAAGGACATAGGTAGAGCAGTGAAAAAAGAACCAACAGACTCCTTCATTTGGTAAAACAAAAATTTCTACTTCTTGTCATAGCCAATTCTTGGGATATATTTTTGCAATTATCTTTTTCCCTCTGAAGTCAAGCTTTCACTGTCCTGCAGCTCTAAGCACAGGGAATATGACTTGAAATAATGACAAGGGGTTAAAAATTCAGATTTTAATATAATTTTTCATAACGATAATATTTATTATAGTACAACGTAATGTATGAAGAATTATAATTTATGATTTAATAATTTTTGGCTTATTGAAGTAATGGATGGAATAATATTCCTCCTAGATATTGCTTTAGTGCGACAATTATATATTCTTTTTAATATGCTCTTCTGTAGCTCTAAAATATTAGAAAGAACGGAAAAGAGGTCACAGAGAAAATTGTTCGTGTAAATAAGTTAATGACTTGAGCAAGGCAGCAAGAGGGAGGTGCAGATTTTAATTTGGCTTAAGCGCAAATAAACGAGCAAACAATCGGGACACGAGCGATTACCAGGAGCAGAGATAGATCCGCGTGCTGTAAGAATTCCGTGCAAACATGGTGAGTTCAGGCTGCTGCCACCTCTTCTCTTCCTGCTCTCTATTTCAAAGTGCAGCCTCTGAAATGGAGCCAGTGCCTTCTTTCGATTCGGGAGAGCTCCTGTGATCGGCGTCAGTGGCAGCATCTCACTGATTTCCATCGCGCTGGAGCCCCTCCACGCCAGGGTGCTTGGCTCCAGCGCTTCCTACTGCGTGTTCATTCATTAAAAAGGATGTGGACAGCCTCAAGTTCAAGGGAGCCTGCGTTAGCAATTAATGGGAAAAAAATCAATGAGGTTTTAGGTAGATTAAAAGTCTTCTGATGGCAAGTCCAGGGAACGGCACGCTTGGAGTAATCGTTAATAAAAGAGCGGCGTTCGCGTTACCAGTTTGTGGTGATGTGATCTTCTTAGGCACTTATAAACAGATGGTACCAACGGGTCCTGTTCAGTTATTAAAGAACAAATGTTTAGGTTTTTTTCAAAGGGACACTAGAAAAATGCTCAGGAAAAAAGTAATAAACGGCATAATTTTTTAAACAATTATCTACAATAAGCAATTATCTACAGTTGTTGAGATCTTCAGTTTCAGGAAGAGCTAAATAAATGGGGCTAAGGGTTCATCTTCAGAATTCAAATGTCTGCATGACGCAGGAAGTTAAATTTTTGGTCTGAAAACTCTGAATCTCACACTTATCGAGGCAGATTGTCCTGCTAAGCAGTTCTATCCTCTTTGGTAGTGTCACGTTCTGTGCTCAAAGAAGGATTTTCAGCCTTCTTGACAGCCGTGTAATGATCACAACACCTTCAGGAACGACCAAAAGTTAAAGCAAATTATTAAGGGCACTGCCCAAAGGTCTCTTAAAAACTGACAGGCTCAGAGCAACAACCACCTTTTTTTTGGAAGTCTGTTCCAGTGTTTGAGCACACTTTTGGTGGTTGTAAGAGTTTTAACAGCTGTAACACCGTCTTCATACGGTCCCTGACACCATCCTGTGATTCTGTGTGACGGATGTGAAACAGTACAAATTCCTCTCTAAAAAGCCCCGTTTTCTCACATAAACTCTCATTATTGCGTTCCTTTATTTTGATTTTACTGTGGTCTAGATCATAGACAACGAAACGGTTCCGTATCTCTTATAGTTGAAAGATATACAATAAAGAAATGCATATTATTAAGACCCTCACTTTGCAGCCTGTCAGTTGAAAGGAGAAGGGGGAAAAGCGGCAGCTCCAGGTCTCGTATGTTGATGTTTATGAAAATCCTCAGAATGTTTTGTAACTCATAATTGCAACAAAAGAGACATAGAAAGGAAATTGTATCCCATCTGTAAATTTCAGCCTCTGAGTAAGAAACACTCCAGCTAGGTACTGCTGTGCTTCTTAGCTTAATTGTGTTCTCCCTCAGAACTCTGTTTTAAATTATAATTGTGTTTGGTCTGTCAAGCAGCACCAGTTCTACGACGGGTGGATATCGGCCTTGAGGTAGCTGCGCTTAGATAATTAGATTAAATCTCTGGTTTGTAGCTTATTTCTTATTCACAAACATCTTAATTCAGGTCTCTTCCTTCCCCTTAATCCTGTCTCTACCAAATTCCTCAAAATGGCATTTATAAGAGTGTCTACACTGAATGACAGGAGCGGGAGTTGTTTAATTTAATTTTTACACACTAAAATTGTGAGAATTGCTGCCCTTTCATCGTTCCTTAGGTCTGTCGAGCAGCAGGAAGAGTAATATGGCACCTGTTGGGCCACTACCGAATATAAATTTCTGTAAAAAAACTCATCCAAGAGTTTTTTTTAAAAAAGCTGTGCAACTCACATTGCACCGTTTTGGGGTTCCCTAATAACACAGTGCCACAGCCAATAAAGCACACCATAGGCAACCCATGAGGGAGGTCACAAAGGTGTCATCCTGACGAATCCATCCTTCAAGACTACTGAGAAATATCTTTAAACACCCTTACAATGTTTGTTGGGGGTTTTTTGTTTTTGTTTTTTTTTTTTTTTTTTTCTCTTTGTTCTGTACATTGTATTCCCCAGTGCATATTTTGGCAGGTATTTATGGTGACACCTAGAATCTGTGCATAGACGCAATGAAATTATTAAGCAGGCAGAAATAATTATATTTGGATTGTTTTCCTACTGGCAAAATGCAGCAGCATCTACCACCAGGTCAAGGATGTGTTAGTCTTTGGTTCCAGGTACCGGAATGAACACGGTGCGAAGGTTTTTGAGTAGAGAGTCTCTTGCTCTTGTTATTTGTTTCTATGCTAATGAATTTAGAAAATGCGACGATTCACTTTAAGAAAAAAATTACTGTTTGTGGTTTTGAAACAAAGATTGGCATCCGCTTGATTTCGAAATTATATTTTTATAAACTCTAAGATTAAACTTTATTTGCAGAGAAACTGATTTGGACTTATGAGGAAGAGTGGGTTTCTTTAAAAAAGGAACAGAAATCCTTGTAAAAGGCACCTAAATATCTCACAGAATAGCACAAGACTGAGAGCAAGGCAGTAAGTGCTCATAGGAACAGGCTCTTTGTCAAGCTGTTTCTGCTAAAGCCAGCACTGTAAGCACTGAAGGTTGTGTTTTGGTTGCATCCCTTCCCACCACCACTGTGCTTGTCTCCTACAAAATGGGATTTACATCAGAAATGCCTAAGCAGTCTTCTTGAAGCTGCTTGTCAAAGAAGTCTGACAACACCTTACGGGCTTTTATTAAATCAACAAATTTTGTGAAAAGTAAAACCGGTGTCTCATTACAATTTCTTCCTGGCAGTGATTTACAAAGTGTCTGGATTTTTAATGAGTCCGTCTTCTTGTCGTGGTTGGAAATTAAACTCCGCACAGCCACTCACTCAACCCTCCTTCTCTCCCTCCCAGCCCCCGTGGAACGGGGAGGAGAATCAAAGGAAAACTTCTGTGTTGAGACAAGAACAGTTTAACAATTGAAAGTAAAGAATAATACAGTAATAATGGTAAATAGTAAAAAGTGAAAACCAAGTGATGCACAATACAATTGCTCACCACCTGCTGACCAATGCCAGACCCCTCTTCCTGACCCAGACTGGCCCTCCTGGATAACTCCCCCAGTTTATAGACTGGACATGATATCCCACGGGGTGGAATATCCCTTTGGCCAGTTTGGGTCACCTGTCCCAGCTGTGCTCCCTCCCAGTTCCCTTTGTGAACCTCCTCAGTGGCAGAGAATTCAAAAAACTATCTAAACTATCTAAAAAGACAGAAACATATCTTTTACCAATATCTATACTTTTTTTTTTTTTTCTGTTCTCTGTCAAAAATTCATAGGCTGCAGAAGTGAATTAATCTAGGTAAATTTTTTTACACATTATATTCAAGACAGTGTTCATCAAAGCTCATAAGATAAAGACCCACCCCTCACTGATCATTGTAAGATTTTATGCCTGTCATATCTAACCTAAATCTTGCACTTTCTTCACACTTTGTTACTATTCAGCACTCCAGATACCTCGAATTTTATTTATTCCATCATTTTAAAGCACTGGTGTGCCTTATCTGTGTCAAGATTGTTTGCCTTTGATCAATCCTTATCTGAAGCAACTACTTTCAGATTTCTTCTAATAAGACGACGCTTTTACAGTATTTCAAACTGTAGAAAGATAAATTCAGCAGGCAGAAAGCACCCAGGGATTACCTGTTTCGGTGTCGTTTGCCTAAAACACGTTGAGTTTTTAACAAACTTAACGTGCAGAAGCTCTGCCTCCTTGGTGCCCTGTTGGTCGCTCTCCCATGCTGACTTTGGAACACTCTGCATTTTCCTTGGGGCTACTTTGGAATCGCTGCAGTGGAAAGAAATGTACGAGTTAGGTTTGCTTCTCACTCAGATTTTAGCCGGATTCTGCAATATTTGGTTTTTTATTCCCCAGCTATTCTGCAGTTGCATCAAATGCACGTAAAACCCCTAACACATGGCATTTTTTATGACCGGATGTTACTCTTACTTCTTTTTACCTGAAGATATTGGTTCTAAAAAGCCACCTAAAAATCAGAGGCTCAAAGCCAAGGCATTGTTCCTGACAGTGGGTTCAACCGTCCTGAAACTTTTACTCCTGTATTAGTGGGGTTATTAATAGTGTAATTATAAATGGCCTGAATTCTTCAGTGACTTTGCTCTCTGCATGACAGGGAACGATAAAGAGATGAAAGAAAACTTCCTAGAACAGCAATTAGCCCAAACTTGTCAATGCTGACTTGTGGGAAAACAGCTTAAGCTCATAAAAACGAGTGGATCAGCACAATTTCACCACCAGGCCACAGGTTTTCCAGGGACACTGAAGATAGGAAAACAAATAAAAATAAATCTTTCAGCCCAAACCTGTACTGAGAGGCAATTTGGTTTTCTTTTTAGGATATCCCAGGCTTCACCATATATGAGGATACCTATTCAGAATCACTTTGGCTGCTGTACCCAGAAATTCAGTGAGGCAGAAGCCCAGCTCTGACAAAAAAATCATGCTGGAAATAAGACATGAAAGACTGAGTTTGAAAGAAGAAGAGGTACAAACCAAGAAGGAATTAGAGTCCCAGAGCAGCACTGTGGATGCTTATTGTGTTTTTAAAAGACACAGGCATTCTTTTTTTATTATTATAATTTTAAAATTACTACTCTGATAAAACTTACGTGGAACTCCAAAGGAACTCGGTCCTTATTGGCCTTTAACTTGGTTTTACGTCTCCTTCTCTGCCACAAGACCAACCTTACAGGAAGCACAAGCTGCTGTCATTCAGTTCTCACAGCCCTTTATAGGAGAACGACTGCGTGATTGGATTTTTTTCCTCCATAAATATACATATTTGTCTCTGAACTCATAAGGAGGATTTAACACCTCAGTAGTATTTTCAAATAAACAGCCCTTTGAGGTGGGGAGAAGGCTCATCAGATTTGACAAACATGAAATACGAAAAGCGAGCCCGCATTTGACGGATTTCTAAGGGGTAAAATGTACAGACCTTTTGCGTGTCACAGTGAAATGTTACAGCAACAGAGCCGAGCGAGCTGGTGATGAGGAGATAATGCAATCATCCTTGCAGAGCGAGCTCAGCTCCGGCCAGCAGCAGTGAGGGTGATAAGATCCCAGGCTGAAAGAATTGACTTGTAAAGGACAGCCCAGGAGGGCGCTGGAGATTGGAGATCCAACCCACCTGGCTCCTGGAAAACGCTCTTCATCGAGCTTACTGTGAGGACGTAACTTCAGCTACGCGAACACATAAATTTGACTTTTAAATGTGGAAGGTTTTAAAAATAAAGGAAAAGTTTAATTACGACGCGTAAACATAAATTAAGTGCGGCATTAATGATGTTACCAGAAGAGCTGCTCTGTTTGCTGGACATTTAGGATTATTCACGTGGCCTAAGGGTTCTATCAAATAAAGAAAATTCAGCACGCATTTAGATTGCCGCACAAAGGGGTGTATGTATTTCAGAAATATATTTTCATTTAAAGTTCTGTCTGTCTTCTTTGCTGGCATTCTGTCTCTGTTCTCGCTTCATGTTTTAGCCAATATTTGACAACATCAAACAGAGCCTTTTACTCCTATCAGTATCATGGCCATTGTTATGTAAAATTGCCTGTACAAAAGATCTTTTACTTTTGCCCTCAGATAATACACTTTAACATTATTATTTTTCTTTGAATTCTACTCTTCAAAAAAAATTTTTTAAAAAAAATAAATAAATAAATAAATCAGAGACAAGATAAGGTACTGGAACAATTACCTTTCCTACTGTGTCTTTGAAGTTTTAGTTGTGATTTGAATATATTTTCCTTGTAAATCTACCTTCTGCTTTCCAGTGGATCTAATGAATAGAACATCAAAGTACATTTTGTCATTCCCAAGGTGGCTGGTGCTTGGATTCACAGAGGTTTGCATGTGTAAATTTTTGTGGGATGTTTCATGCTGGAACTAACACAAGCACAGTCCTTTTTCAGAAATAAAACTTTTTTTTCTGGAATGTAGGCACACAGGTGGTTTTTTTTCTGGAATGTAGGCACACAGCACTAAATCTTGATTTGATTCTTGTGGCCACAGGAAGACAAAAATATTTTTCCTTCTTATGCATTAGTCGTGGGCTGCCCTTTATATTCCTGGGCCCTCTTGTTCATCCATGAGCTACAAAATGTACAAAACTTTGTCTTTTCTGCCTGTTCAGTCCCTTAGAACTAAATTATTGTGAAAATATTAAAAATGTAATTGCAAGCTGTGTCACAGGAGGCACAACACTTCTCAGTGTTGCTTCAATTTGCACCCTATGACTGGGCTAGAAGTTAAAATTAAGCTAAACTAAGACCGCAGTGCAAGATAGTTGGGTAGATATTCACTTTTATTTAACATCAGGAAGATGCTCTGTTCTAAATTAAAATTTTGTTTCTAAACGGTAAACTTGGCAGACCTGTATGAAAGGGAGCCTATGCATTCTGTGGTATGATTATTTACGAGCCGCCTAAGCAGTTTTAAATTGACTTTCCCCCACTGTGCAGGGTGATATATATTTTAAAACTGATTTGTATTGACTCTAATGAAAGACCTACCAGAAGTCAACGTTAATATAATACAAACAAAACATCCCAAAATCAAGGGCTTTGGTTAACGGGCCTTCCTGAACAGGACCATTTTTTCTTGACAGAAATATTCAGAATATGCGGCGTGCAAAATTGATATTTATAAGCAATCAGAATTGGTATTTTTAAGCAAAGAAAATTCAGAAGACGTAAATGTAGTATTTAAACAGGTGTGCTTCCAAAAGTGCACAGTTCTGGAGAATCTAACACAGAGTGATGCTGTGGAGAGATTTTAAAAACTGTTGGGCTCTATTTCTGCGACTCTGCTGGGAAATTTTCAGTTGTGTCTCCAAATACCAGTATAAGAAGTTGTCTTGAGATGTTTGAAAATTTTTTGGGATACTGCATATTGATAAGTCGCGTCTCCAAATCTAACTGTATTCTGCCCTCCAGATCTCCTTGCAGTTCTCACTCACAGCACCGGTTTTAGATTCCCACCATTTGACACGACAGTGAGCAAGTCGTCCAAGCTGAAATCTGACTCTGTCAGCTGGGGACAATCTCAGTTAAACCTGCCCCTTGCTACCAACTGATGATTCAACGTCCTCACGCAGATCGCAGCCACTTTAATACTTGAGTCAATTGTTCACTAAATGAGCCCGTTTTAAACGAAACATTTTACCTTTGCTATTACTTTAATGCATCTTTTTATACCTAGCCAGGGTTATATATTACTAATTGCTTGACCCAACACTGCCAACTGTATTATTATATACTGGAAGCATATAGCTTCCCTAAAGACTCTCCAATTATTTATAATATATGATATGTGATGAAAACCACTAAAAGGCAAATCTCAATGAAAATTTTAAGATGGTAATTTGGACGACTCTGCAATTAATCTTTGGAGGTGCTTTTCTGCCTAAGATATCTCCTAAAACCACCTCCAAGTCAACCTGGAATAGGTTTTTCCACAGGTTGCTCCTGCTGTCCCACAACAGGAATAGAAAAAAATGATAGAACAACAAGAGCAAAACCACTATTTTCACATCATCAACCTAACAATAGAATCAGAGGATAGCTGAGGTTGGAAAGGGTGTCTGGAGGATGCCTACACCCTGCTCAGAGCAGAGTCAGCTGGATTCCATTGTCCAGAACTTTGTCTGCTCAGGGCTTATCTCCAAGAATGGCATTTGATGATGCCTTGTGTCACAATGTCTGACAGTTTCCCAAGGACACTCCACAACACCTTCTTCTTGTTGCACTCCTCACTCACCCTCAGTGCTGTCCGGCCGTATTCTGAATATCTCCAAGGATGGGTGTTCCCCAACCTGTTTCAGCAACCTGCTGCAGTGCTTTAACCACCTTCCTGGTAAGAGGGTTTTTTCCCTAATATCTATCCAATCTTCCCGTTAAACATGGTCTAGAAGTGTCTCCTTCTCTCTACACCTTCTGTTTCAAGGAGGGTTGTGGGAAGCAGTATAACCTCTCTTTAGCGCCTTTTCTTTCTACGGCAGCTCCGTTCCGTGTCTTCTACACAGAAGCCTGGAGACTTTTCTGATTTGTAATTTCGTGGTTGGGTTGAAGAAGTATTGAGCATGGACAGACACCTCTGACAGCAAGACCTCAGCTCTGCTGATGGTCCAGCCTGATTTGCAGCCAATACAAATGAGGAACATTTTAGAGGTTACTCTTGAAAGTATTGCTGCTGTTATTTAGTTTATAAAAACAGTCAGAAGCATCTCTCCTAGTGCTCCATCTCTTCCAGCGCGTCTGTTTGCAAGAATGTCTTAATGGGAGTAATTTTTCATTAAACAATATTTCAGCTACTCAATCACATTATCCTTGAAGAATCGTTGGTTTTATTTAAAAATGAAAGCTGTTTCCTTTGATATTTGTTTTGAGTTTGAGTTGTTTTCAGAAAAGCAAATTAGGCTGTGGTGGTTTGACTCTGGCTGGAGGCCAGATGCCCAACAAGGCTGCTCCATCACTCCCCTCCACAGCTGGAGCAGATAGAGAAAATGTAAAAAAAGGCTTATGAGTTGAGATAAGGACTGGGAGAGGTCACAGACTCATCACTGTCACAGGCAAAATAGGCTAGACTTGGGGAAATTAAATTTATTACCAATCAAAATTACATCAGGATAAAGAGAAGTAAAAATAGTCTTAAAAACACTTTCTCCCCACCTCTCCTTCCCTGTCGGGCCTAAGTTTATTGCTAATTTTCCACCTTCTGCCCTCCAGTGGCACAGGGAGACAGGGAAAGGGGGTCATGGTCAGTTCATCACAGGTTGTTTCTGCCGCTGCTCAGGGAGAGGAGTCGGAGTCCTTGTCCTGCTCTGGTGTGGGAGCTGTCCCATGGGAGAGAGCTCTCCATGAATTCTCCAGTGTGACTCCTTACACGGGCTGCAGTTCTGCACCAGCTGCTCCAGCGTCCCTTCCCAGGGGGTGCAGTCTGTCCTTCAGGCGCATCCTGCTCCAGCCTGAGCTCCTCACAGGCTCACAAGTCCTGCCAGCAAAGCTGCTCCAGCCTGGGCTCCTCTCCATGGCTCTGCGGGTCCCTGCTGGGAGCTGCTCCAGCACAGGTTTCCCACAGGCTCACAGCCTTCTCTGGGCATCCCCTGCTCCGCTGCGGCTGCTCCAGGGGCTGCAGGTGCAGCCCTGCTCCCTGTGCCCTCCGTGGGCTGCAGGGGCACAGCTGCCTCCCCACGGAATCTCAGGGCGTCCTCAGCTCCAGCACCTGGATTACAGCATAATCACTAAATTTTCATAGGATCTGCAAGAATCTGCCTAACTGTGATCTCTGCTTCAAATCCATGTTTGTGATGTGCACTTTTACTTTATATCGCAATTGCTCTGGAAGCAATGCTGTGGCCGCGTATGACTTACCGTTTGATGGGATAATAATGGGCACTGCTCTACAAGGCTGCACTACACCTGATACCTAAGAAAAATGTGTGGTCTGATTTTAACTACTGACAACGAGGTCAGGAAATAGGAAATTAAAGAAGAAAAGGAAATGGAATTATGGTAGACTGGCTAAACATTAGCTGGCATGTGCCCAGGTGGCTGAAGAAGGTCAGTGAGAATTTGGCTTGCCCCAGCCCTGGTGTGGGCACAGGCCCAGGGCAGTGACTGTCCCTGTGCTGGCCCTGCTGAGGGACCTCGAGGGCTGTGTCCACTTCTGGGTCTCTCACAGCCAGAGAGACCTGGAGGGGCTGGAGCGTGTCCAGGGATGGGAACGGAGCTGGGAAGGGGCTGGAGCCCCAGGAGCGGCTGAGGGAGCTGGGAAAGGGCTCAGGCTGGAGCAGAGGAGGCTCAGGGGGGACCTTCTGGCTCTGCACAGCTCCTGACAGGAGGGGGCAGCTGGAGGGGTCGGGCTGTGCTGCCAGGGAACAGGGACAGGAGGAGAGGGAACGGCCTCAGGCTGGGCCAGGGGAGTTTTAGATTGGATATTGGGAAAATTTCTTCATGGAAAGCAATGTTGTCAAGTGCTGGCACATCTGCCCAGGGCAGTGGTGGAGTCCCCATCCCTGGGGGGATTTAAAAGCCGTGCAGATGTGGCACTTGGGGACATGGGATAGTGGTGGCCTTGGCAGTGCTGGGGGAATGGTTGGACTTGATGTTATTGAGGTCTTTGCCAGCCTAAATGGTTCTTTGATTCTATTGAATATCTTGTTATATTCAGAAGTCTTTCTCTAATTTGTCCTTCATTACTTTATTAAGGGCAAAATCACCCACCCTGAACTCCATTATGTATTTTTTTTTCCTATTCATCATGTCTTCACTGTACACGTTATATCTATTCCATGCAAGGAAATTCAAGTAAGTTGATGGAGTTAAAAGTGCACAAAGGTTTTTTTCACTCCTGACACCAAGTCTGAAATCAGTTCCAACTTTAACAGATTAATTAAAAGAAAGAAAAGCAGTAAAACAAAAGCCTTTCTCGCCAGGACAAGGTCACCAAGGAATCGATTCTCTGCTGCATATTTGACCAACTTCAACTTTTGTTCATCTAAATTTCTCTCACTTTTCATCGTAAAGGTAGACTTTCAGATTAGCAGTCAGTATCAATCATGTCTGAAAAACGGATGCTTGCAGTAATTTATTATGATTATGGACCTGTGATTTTTCTAGTTCGAAAATCCTTCATAGTCCCTTGATTACATCACACCCAGTAGGTTAAGGCTTGAGCACAGCCTGTCTCTAAATGAGGGAAAAGGATTGAGAGAGCATAATTCTGTCCAATTTAAAGAGAAAAAGAAAACCCCTTTATCTCCATAATCCATTATTTCCATGTTTGGGGGTTTTTATTGACATAACTTGTAGACAAGGGGCTGTACACTGACATTTGCTGATCCGCAGTGCAGGGACTCAGGCTTTGCCAGTATCATTGAGGTTGCTCTCACTTTTGTCTCGTGGTCAATTCAGCATTGTCTGATTCGCTTTTGCTGTCTCAACACCAGAGGGTAGCAAGAGCCTGACAAACCTACTACATCCCCGTGTAACAAACATCAGACTTTTGCGCTTAAAGATGCTGGGGGAGGCACGAGTACAAGAGATTTCATGAAGTCTCAACCGAGGGAAAGGCATAGTCCTGCACAGCTGAGGAATAACACCCTGCACCAGCACACGCCTGGCTTTGACCAGCTTGAAAAGCAGAATAGCAGAGAAATCCCTGGGTGGAGAGCGAGCTGGACATCCTGAGTGTCAGCCCATAAAGCCAACAGCATCCCAGGCTGCTCCAGGAAGAACATTCCTTCCTCTCAGTTTCTCACTGCACCTGGAGCGCCGTGGCCAGGTCTGTGCTCCTCAGCACCACGGAGCTCCTGGGGAGAGGCTGGTCAGGGGCCATAAAGATGATGAAGGGTCTGGAGGATCTTCCGTGTACAGAAGAGCTGTCAGAGTCGAGAGTTTTTATCCTGTGTAAGAGAAGGCTTAGGAGGATTTTATCAATGTGTGTAAATACCAAGTAGGACAAGAGGTGACAGGCACAAGCTGAAATACACGAAATTTTGTCTAAACATAGCAGATGCCTGTTTTACAGTCAGAGAGGTTGGGCGGTCTCCATTCTCAGACATATATGAAATCTAACTAGACACAATCCTGAACAATTGGATTGAGTTGTCTGTGCTTTGAACAGGAGGAGACGGACTAAACGTCTACATAAGTCTGGTTTATTCTGTGAAAATAATTTATGAACAACAGAGACCTGAGAGGAATTCCCATCAAAAAACTTCTAAATTATTTGACGAATTTTTAACAATCTGGTGATGTTCAGTAAGGATAAAATTTACCAAGTAGACACTGAAGCAATTTGTAAAACATCTGTAAAAACAGAAGGGGACTAAAAAAGGGCAGGACCAAGGCCAGAGCTACAGGAGGGGCTCCACCACGAGCTAGTACCACCCCAAATGGACTGTGGCGCCTGCATGGGCCCCTTCAGATAGGAGGAACCAAATGGAAAGGAAGGACCAGCTGAAGAAAAAGGTGCAGAACAAGGAGTGATGGAGTGAAGCCGTGGCGCACTGACCCCAGCCATGGCCTCGGGAGGGGATGGAGTGTAGCCTACGCCTGTACGGAGAGGAGTGGAGACAGAGGAGCGGGAGGAGGAGGGTCTGGTGCAATGTGGAGCCTGGGACAGGGAGCAGAAAGTTGTTTAACCTCTGTTTGTCTTTGCTTCCCAACACCCAAATCAGTAACTGAATGTTTATGTTCATTGGCAATAAATTAACCTACATTCCCAAAGTCAAGTGTGCTTTGCCTGGAACAGTACTGCAAATAACTCCCAGAAAGCTGAAGGAAAACCCCTCTATTTTTAGTTTAACTTATGGACAAGAAGCTTGTGTTGAAGTGGATTCTACTTGCAAGCCATATTTCTGTCAAGTCTCACATCAAAAGGCAGGAGATGCAGGCTGTTTTCCTTTATGCAAAGTTTGTTTTAGGTTCACACTGCATGTAACTCAAGATCTGTGGAAAAGCAATGAAGATAAAGGAGAAAAAAGAAAATACAGGGGCTCTTGCAATCCCAGAAATGGGCTGGAGTGTGTTTTGTTGAAGATTAATTCGAACTAAATTACCTGATTTCCAAATTGGAGGTTAACTGAGTACTTTAGGAAGAAATGAAACCAACACAGCAGAGATAGAGTCAGAGATATCACAGACATAAGTTGAGCGTTGCAGAAAAATGACACAGGCACTTATCCCTTTCATGCACATTGTCAATTACTTTTCTAGTAGTGAACAGAAAAGACATTTGCATTTTAGCAAAATTTATTTAATAATTTACTGCAACTAATGCAGGACCACCCTTTTGTGTGCATTCAGAGGCTGGATTTTTGGTTTGATGGTTAAAAGCCCATATCCAAATAAAACTTTCTTCAAAATATGGTGATTTTTTTTTTTTGAAAGTACAGCTCTCAGCATTTGCTGGAAAACAAATACTGAGCCTTTCATTTGTCTACAAATTGTCTACACTCTGCCAGCCTTTCTCCCTATTGGTAAAAGACATGCTCTGAATTATCCCATCAAAGTGAGCCTTTCTCATCTATTATTTTTTCCTAATAGGTGACTCAAACGGATTGGAAAATATGTATTTAGACTTGACAAAATATTTCTTGGGTTCGTGAAAGGGTTTTTTCTATTATTTTGGTTGATGTTTTAAACGTTACAAACACCTCCCAGTTCCACAGACTTTAGATAGCTGGGTATTTCTAAAGAGTTGTTACGTGTGGCCCTGCCAGATTTCTAGTACAGGAAATTAGTAATATCTGTATTGTGATAGGCAGTAATGACTTCCATCTGTTGCTGACATCAGACAAAGTTTTGTCTTCTGCGTGCTGAAAAGACACACTTACTCAAACTTTAGCTTCCATCTGCTCTCACACCTAAACATAAGCTTGTCTTCACACAAACCCAAGAGTTTTAGAACAACACAGGGTAAACAGGGAGTGAAGTGATTACAAACAGGGGTAGTAAATTCCCTTCTGGTGCTCAGTGGGTTTTTTCAGGTTACGGCTCGTGCGCTTGCTTCGTGCACATCATTTCACGCAATGCTGAGAAACCTCTCTGCAGTGATTACTGCACATCAATCAAAATAAATGGCGTCACTGGGACTGAAACATTTGTGGCTACATCTCATAAAGGCCGTCAGAGAGTTAAAGGGGAGCCGTTCACCAATTCAGTAGGAAGGGGTCAGGAACCTTAAGTGGATTGCACAGAGGAAATCAGGAGCACTGTTTAAAGAAAGCCGTGCTGAAAAGCCCAGTTTTAAATCTCACTGAAATCATAGCACAAACTGACAGAATCAGAAAACTCAAGGCCAAGGTCATCGCCCTGTTGTTAGTGAAAGCTACTTCTGTAAAACAGAATTGCGGGAGTGTCACGACCCTCATGCAATGAATTCTGATTTAAGTGCATTTGAAGAAACGTGTATTAATCAAAAGACTGTGTAGGAGCAACATGATTCACTTTAACAAATTATTTGAATGACAACACTTATTTGAGTTGAGGGATTTCGATAAAAATTGTTGAACCTGATGTGACCATTTTGATTAATTTTACATCACGATGTAAGGCACTGCACCAGAGTGGCACCAGCCATAAGAAAGAAGGAAGGAAGAAAATTTTACCATTTGCTACCCACTCGCACGCAGGCATGAAATGACAAAAGCAGAAAAGCACACACAAACTTTTTCTGCTTTCAATTTTTCTACAAGGCGGCTGTCACTTATTTGCAAAGCAATCTATAACATTAGCAGATGACAGCATGGTTAATGCCCCACTTCAATTGACAGAATCACTCGTGACTGAAAACTGCATTTGGAAGACTTTATTTGAGCAAGGGTGGCAATACGCAGCATGTACACTGAACACATGATAGCCTTGCTGTGATTTAAAACAATGGGGGCTTAAGACTTGGCAGAAAGCTTAGATCAATGTTTCTCTCAGGTTTCTGTCCCTACTGCTATCGCCTCCTCCTTTTCTTCCTACCCACAGACAAAAATCGAATTATCTTGCGCGTCTCCGTAGGTTTTTGATACTAGTTCACAGTTATCATGAAAATTTCCCAGATCTGCAGAAGGTATTGCAAACTTGTCGCCCGAAAATAATGTCCTGTCTTGGAAACTCTCTTAATTCCTTGTGTTCACGTTCGTGAAGGCTGCTGAGAATTCTGTATGCAATATTGACGGAGATATGCCAGAAATTATCTATGCTGGGGACATGCTGGAGGAAATCAAGAACTGCTGTCTCTCACTGTGTTCTGTCTGGCTGGAAGGGCAGCTCTGCTCAAGCCCTCTTTTAATGTGAACTCGAGAGAATCAGGGGACAAAAATTAGGTTTAAGTGATTAGAAAAATGTTTTCACTCAGGTCTTCAGCTGAAGCTGTAATATGGAGTGTGAGAAACATCTCCACCTCTTCAAGGAAGACTTATTTATTTTCACAAATTAGATATGTTCTCCCCACCCCAAATGAAAACAGGAAGATAAAAGACTAATGATAATGTGGAAGTCATATTACTCAGCCTTTACTGGTACTGGCACAAATTGTACTTAATTTTCTGGGAACCACGAAATTTTTACACACTTGCCTGTAGGACATGCATGAGGTGGAAAAGTTCTTCTTCTGTACAACTTCACTTCTATTTCCTTCTCATTTTCCTAAAGCACTTTCAACCCATTCTCCTGCTGATATATCCCTTATAATGACCTATCTTCTCTTTCCAAGCAGCAGAAAGTGCTGGCCTACAAAGCAGATAACTCCAAATTAATTTTTGTCCTTTGATTAGAACTCGTGTAAGTAGAACTGGAGAGGTCTTGGTGCCTGCAGAGGAAGTGGGTAACATCTTTGAATCTTGCATGCCTTTGTCACTCTAAAGGCGTCGCCAGGTTGCTGTGAGGCTGCCTTTCTCTACTTCTTTTGCTTAATAATTCTCCTCAGGTTAATGTAGGAAATGCCAGAAATTTTAGGGGGCCAATCAAGGAAAAAGCATGATTCACGCATCTAATGTATGTGAGTCATCTTTTAAACTTACAGGATGAGTGGAATAGAATGCAGTTGATGCTGTACTTGAAAAATTTTACAGCAGCCATAGTGTCTAATTGGCTCCAATCTTTCCCTTCTTCAGCGCACTCTCCTTTTGCTTTAGCAAGAATTCTTTCAAAGCTTTTCTTACAATTAGGTTCTCAACGTGTTTTGTTCATATAAAAGCTAACTCCAGCGAAAAAGGACAGTTTCAGCTTCCAGAACATTACAACAGAATTGAAATGGAAGACGAATTCCTGACACGAAGAAAGAACAGGCAGACTTGCATATAGACATGAGAAAGAGTTTGGCCCTTTCTAAATGAAAATTTGATGCAGCACAGCTCTTCTAAGGCTGGAATTTTTTTATGCTTTGCAAATGTATTAAAATCATTAACGTGGATTCCATCAGAAAAAGTCTGATATTTTCTGCTGAAGTTTGGGCATTGGTAGAGTTTTAGGTTTTCTCAACATTTTCCCTTTTTTCCTGAAAAAAAGCTGTATGCAGCACAAAAAAAAGAAAAGTGTCATGGTGGTTTTGTGGAGTGGCCACTGACTGATATCTAGGAAAATTGTCGTGGATAAACTTTCAGTCTGCCTGATTACAGCTGCAGTGGTCTGTTAGTGTCAAAGCTTCATTTTACTTTGTTAATGTGTCATAGTCTGACTCAGACAGCCTCAGATTGGCACCTGAGATCTAAGGGCAAGTAGATTATATTTTCTGAACTGTTTGGTTTTGGTTTCAGTGAGGCTTTTCAAGTTTGATTTTCTATTGGCAAATAGTTGCAGGAATTTGTGCCTGCATCAGGAGCTGACCCAGCCAACTGTGCCATCTCATCTCTGGCTTAAGTCTCAGAAATCTTGAGAATCCCTAAATCTAGAGGGATTTTCACATTCTTTCACGTTGTTCAGTGTTCATTGGGGTTACTTTTGCAGCACTGAGAGAACTCAAACAACAAATGAGTCAGAAGGTGCGAATCACACGCATCACGTGTCGCACACACTCACAAGGAGTGGGTTCTCCGTGGTCAGCGAGCACCACTCCCACCACTCCCAGTGGGATGGAAGAGAGAACTGGAAGAGCAAAGGCGAGAAAACTCGTGAGGTGACACAGCCACGTTTAGATAAGCGCATGGTAAAAGGAAAAGGGGAGGAGAGGGGGACCCACACACAAGTGGTGACAATGATGCAATCACTTCCCGTGTTCTAGAAGTACCTTGCTGGTCACTGAGCCATGGCTCCCTGCCCGAAATCCCCCTCCCCTCAGCACAAAAACACGCGGTTGACTATAACATTCTGAGGTATGTCATACCCCTTTGTTCGGGCTGTCTCAGCCTCCCACAGTTTCTTCCCTCCCACTTTCTTGCCCATCCCCAGCCTGCTTGGTGCAGGGGCAGAGTGGAGGAAAAGAGAAAGCGTTGACGTTCTAAAAGTTCTGCTCAGCAGGGCTCAAACCGCTGGTGTGTTACCAGCACTGCTTTAGTCACAAAGCCAAAAAGGGCACTGCGTGGACCGCTGTGATGAGAAGTATTTACACCTCAGACAGACCCACCACGTTAAAAGAAAGCAGACAAAGATTTTTGACTTAACACCTTGCAGGTTTATGTAATACCGAGTAAATTTTCAATCCGTTGGTCCAAGTCCTTCAAAGTTGTCTTGAGGGTTTGTTTTTGCCACAACAGAAATTGCTCTGACCTTTGAACGTTTTAAATGCTGGCCAGACTCATTCCTGCTTTGTCTTCCTGGCAGAACCACCATTATTTTCAAACAACATAACACATGGTCACCTGTGAAACTCACCTGAGGGGCATAACAGGGCTCTGTGTGTGACCTGTGCTCTGTCTGAGTGTTGCTACACAGCAAATTGCAAATATTACCCAGCATTAGTGACAACAGGGGGAAAATTTTGTCATATTACAAAGAGATTTTTAGTTTTCGAGGACTAGAATGTTAATATTCTGGCTGACAATACACATAGAACTGAATCTGCCATCACTTCGCTGCCGTTGTTACACGAGCTGGAAAGGTTATGGCTCACTCTGGTGCATACTGGTGCAACACGGGTAAAGACAGCCAAGGAATCAAAGCCAGTAGTGACACATTTAGAAGAAACAAAGAGGAAAAAGACTCCCCAGGAAAAGAACATTTCCTGCTTTGAGGAATTGACCTTGACATGCTGCCAGTTCCCACCCAGCTGCTCTCCCATGACTTCTCCTCAGCGGGACAGGCAGGCAAAGATAAAAAAGCTTGTGGGACATCACTTACCAATTATGATCATGGCCAAAACAGATTTGGTTTGGGAAAAACTAACTAAATTAATAAAAATCCTGGCACTGGCACCTGGAGCACCTCCTCCCTACTTTTCTCACCTTGGTGTTGTAGGACTGATTCTTGCACTCTTCTTTCCCCCCTTGTCTCTCCATTCTCAGGCACAGTTTTACCCTTTCGTAAATATATTTTCTCAGAGGTGCCACCAGCTTCACTGGTGGGGTCAGCTGTGGAGCCAGCAGGATGCAGCTGGGAGCGGCTGCAGCTGCCTGTGTCTTTCCCAAGGCAGTCCTTGGCATTTTTGCTCAGAGCTCTCCCCCCCACACACCTCCCCTGTTGCCAAAACCTTGCCACCTACACCCAGTACATTTGCTGTCTTGATCTGCTGAAAACATTGCAAAGACATAATTAACATTCTCAGTAAAGTGAAATCTTCTCATCTGTTCTCCACGTTTTATTTGCTGAAACGCATTTTAACATTTAAAAAATTTTCTTGCAAAAAACCCCACAAATTACGGAAAGAGAAGCTCCTAGACCTTTTCAAATGATTCATAAGAAAAGGAGCATATCTGCCAAAATGTCTCCAAAGAGAGTCAGATTCCCAGGTGTAGCATAAACTTTTGAAAATGTTTACAGATACTGACAGTTTTCCAATCTTGGATAAGTGTCTAATCCTTTTGTTGAACAGCTTGTCGTAGTTTTCATTATTTCTGGCATAGGAGGGTAAATTGCATGCAAGATTCATAATTTCCTCCTGCTGCCTGAGATCACTTTCTTTGAAAAAGAAACGATGGAAATTACTTTCCACTCACAGCTTCCCTTAAACTTGTTCAGGTTGAAAGCAGTCCAGTAAACCAGCAGTTGGAAAAGGGATAAATGGACTTCTTTCCTTCACTGGTGCCTTTCCTAATGCAGCTACCTGTGCTGTGTAGGCACCAAAAAGTGCCGCTCCGGTGGCGACACCCGTCGGGAATTTTGTCAGGAGGTGGGAAGTTGAGGGAGCACAAGGGGAAGAAACACTGTGTCTGTGATGCTTGAGCTTTATGAACTGAGTGCAGATTGAATTCCCTCTGCTTTCCCAGGGGCGGATGAATGAGTAATTTAAGGTCAACAGGAGAAAAGGTCTGTTACACGGCAGCAGATGGAGCAGGTTGAGCCCTGTCTGATATTCCGGAAACAAGGTTTTGTTGCACGTTTTTCCAAACATTTGCATGTCTAGACCTTTCCTATTTTTGAAAGGGCGCTCACCTATTAGCAAACATCTATTCTTGCCTCTAAATTGAGTATTTCCAGTTCAGAAGGGGTGCTTTCCACGTCCTTCTTAGAAGTCCTTTCAAGTCCTCTCCCTCTTATCCTGTTTTCTTGTCTCTTGGAATAAACTGATGTCTCTGACTTTATTCTCCTGTGTTTTACACAACCGTTGTTATGTTTACGCTGCACACAGCCTCTTGCACGGTCAGTAGGCATTTACACAGCCTTTCTGTCCTCGTGCACCTTCCTTTCGCAGCCTTCATGTGGGTAACAGGAAAAGAGAGAGAGGGAGAGAGAGAAAATGTCTTGCTCTTGCCTGCTCTACCCTTCTGAACCGAGCCAGGTTCAGCAGGGAAGCAGAGAAAAGCTGCGTCATGGTGCCTAGAGAGCCTATTGCAAGGAATAGTAACTGCTTAGTTAAATTACTCAAAGGTAACTCTCCGAAATGTGCTCTAAGCTCCCAAAGCCATCTGTTCCTGGGTCTTCCCAGCTTTTGAGGTTGTTATTGTACTGAAATAATTTCTAAGTGCTGTTAAGTGTTCTTCGAAAAGTAGGTTTTTCATTTGGGGATGCCTACACATCTGTCACTTTTCTGACAAGCTGTCCAACAAAAATATATCAATTAGCATGGAATTCAGATCTCAGATTTGTTGCTCTTGAGAGGTCATCCGTGCATCTGATGGCTTGATATTTTAATCTGCTCTTTTGTGTAAATCGCTGTCCATTAAAGCCCACAGTTCAAGCAATTTTATTCCTGTTTATTAGGTGTTGCTACATTGTCTGAAACGTGATTTGTTTTCAGTTACAGAAACAACATATTTTCTGGTTCAGTGTTGCGGATTTTCAGCTGAATGCCTTCAATAACGCCAGTAAATAAACCTGATTTCCCCACAATTTATCCTATAAAGAGCTGGAAGAATAAAAGCTGCAAAATGGTCAATGTTCTTGCAGAAGAATTCATCTCCTTTCTGTTTACTTATGGCAAACAATCCATCTGGGTACTTCTTGCCAACTGCTTCTTACTGGCTGTATTCAGCAGCTATAAAAATGATTTATTTTGATGGTATGTGATTCTTAACTTGGAGGAATGCACGTGGTGAGTGCTTGCCATAATTAATATTAGTTGCCAAACATCCGTACTCACATTTATAATAGAGCTGCAGTAGTTGTGTGTATTCAACCTGGCTGAACTGCCAGTTGTACACCACCCCGAAGCCAGGAATCAGTATTTAAAAGGCCGATGTGCCATCAGCAGTGCTGGCTCAAAAAGGAGTTTGGAAGTATTTGCTCACATTCTATTTACAGAAAAAAAAAAAAAAAAATAAAAAAAAATTGGATTGTTGCAATGTTTTAGTAGGAATGTTCGGTTCCTCCCCTCTGGGCGGGGCCTCTCACAATGGGGTTTTGTAATTCCACGGGTCATTCCTGGAGACCTCGATGGCCCGTTAGCGGAGAGGGCTCCCACAGAGTGGCTGCTGCTTCCCCAGACAGGATAAAGGAGCCCCAGAGGAGAGGATAGGGAGTCACGGAGAGGATAAAGAACACTGCCCCACCTATCTCAACAGCTTTATGAAGATGCTGATAGAATACACGATTTTGGTTACACCTTCCGTGTAACCCGGGACCTTATTCTAAGTTCCACTGGCTGAGATAATGTAAAGTCGCTTCCTGTACCACTAGAGACTGATGATCACCCACGTTAGAAACAGTTCTCTGGTATTTAATTTAATCTTTCCTGGTGGCAGCTCCCCCAAGGTGGAACGCGAGGCTTGAGGCCTGGGGTGCACCACACCACCCCCCCTGAAAGCTGAACCAGAGGCTGGAAGTGAACCAGAGGCTGTGCAGAGGGACAGCCCCTGGTGTGGTGTGGAATAAACATTCAGCTCCACTTCCAAAACGCGAAGCTATAACATTTACAGCACAAGCCCATCAGCTGAATGAGGACAGCTTGGTCACCCGGCGGAAATCTGGCACCGTTTAATGAGCAGGGTCCATTTCAAACACCTATTAAACACAGAACATGGTCACTTGGAGACAGCATCAAGTCCTCAATCTCCTCAATCTTTTTGTTGCTTAGCTACCGTGGTTCTGCGTGCACTAAAAATATCCTATCAGGTGATGGACAAATCTGAGGAAAAAGCTGTAACAAATTACAAAAATCACTGCAAACGACGGCAAAATTACAAAATGTGGCCACAGTAGGTACAGAATTGAAAATAATCATAAAAGAAGGAAATTGGGTTTTTTCACAGTTAGTTCTGAATCCATGGTTATATTTCCATCCCTGGAAGCCTTGTTAAAGAAACAGATCATTATTATCTATCTAATTAATATGGCAGCACCTGACCTCTGGTTTACCTGCACCTGCAATTAATATTACAGTGAAGTTGCCGTATTCATTCAGCACTTGGTTTACAGTGGCTTTCATCTGATACAGTTGAGGGAAAATGCTTACCTGGGAAATCCCATGCTACATTTCATATTGTGTGTTCTTGCAATCAGTATAATTTATCGACTTAAACAGAATTTAAATTGAGCACTTCCTGGGACGGGGCAACTTCTCTTGGCAAAGATCTTGCTGGTTTCTTGAAATGTCATGCTGTCTCTCAGGTCAGGAAGACAGGCAGAATTCTAAATTTATGGGTATTTTGGCCAATTCTTACTTGCATCAATTAAATTTTTACTGTAATTAAAATTTTACTGTAATTCATTGGAGAGTTCTAGTCATGCCCTCATAATCTGTCTTCTTCTGTTCCTTTTTTATGTCCCATATGGAAGTAGAATTTTTTAGAACACAGCTGACTTCTTCAATCTGAAGTCCTCAGTATTAACTGAACAGGTCTCGAGATTATTTTACACCTTTTTTATGGATGTTGTAGCACTGGACTTCCCTCTAGTACGTGAGAGAGAGTGGTTCTCGATAAACAAACACAGGAATTAGCATTCCCAGGCTGGACAGTGTCCTCAAACTGAGGATGTCCAACAGCAACATTTGGCAGACACGGTCACTGCTTTGCACAGCACCAGTTGGCCATTTATAACAGATGTGACATTTTTCCTCTGTCTCAGGCATCACCACTTGCTTTAGGCTTCTATATTTTTTGCAAAGCCGACTTTCTGACTTAAAGGAAAAGTCAATAAGCTAAGATCTCACACAGGAAAGTTTTGTAGCACATGAAGATTCATTGGCACGTAGAACAATGTTTAGAAAAGTCTATCAGTGTGGAAAGCTGGGGCTCCTTTCCTCATGGAAACCCTGTAAACTTGTCAAACCATCTGTAAACACGATTTGCACTGTAAAATGCGTGTCTGATGGCAAACAAAATAGTAGACATTTTTCCTTTGCTCAGGCTACAGCATTTGAACCTGCTACTTCCCAACCACTGACTGACTTTGCCGTAAAATTAAATTATTAAAGACAGAAAATCTTGCGAGGCTTTTTGTGTCTCCTTCTTCTCGCCGTTGTCTATATTCATGAAGCAACCTGAATATTTATTCTCATTCGTGGGTACATCCTTTTTATTTTTATCTTGGTGACTGATCTCGAATAGCCACACATGAGATGACAACGTGAAAACCAGAATTAAATATTTGTGTTTCGCTCTGTGAAGATAAAGACCTTAATCCATTTCCTTGTCAGAATAGAAATGAGAGGATTTGCCCTTGTGTGACCAAGTAACATCCTCATTGACTCCAGGTAACAAATGCTCGGCGCTATCTTGTTTTTCTAGCAAGTCAGAAGATGTAGAAAATGTTAATGCCAGGCAAGATTAGGCATAAACTTTCCATGTCAGCCCAGAATTGCTGGCTGTGAGCAGCATCTGGGCATACCTGGGACCAGAATTTCTTTGAGCACTCTGTGGAGAGGAGGAGTTTGCTGAGAACTCCCCAGGCTGGTGCTCTGCGGTTTGGTTTGGACGCCCTTAATGCCCGTTCATCCTTCCTGTCACTTTTCTGGAAGGAAAGAGAGGAGGGCACCAATGTTGAGACCACACCAAAGAACAAGAGCTCTTCCACAGGGATGGTTTGTTTAGGGATTTAATTTAATTTAATTTAATTGTGGTTTAGTGGGGAGCACTGTGGAATGAGCTTCTCGCAGGGCAGGGGTACTGATTCTGTACCTATCGGCTGGGTTATTAAAGCCTTGCAGAGTTATTAAAGCCATCCTGCACTGTTGGATCTTTCTTCCAATGTGTGGCTGCTCCTTCAGCAGGCATGAAACAATCCTGACGTCCTTGTACGCTTGAGAAACAGTGTTCACACCGGCTTTAATCACCCCTATTTTAACCGTGCTTCTCCTCAGCTCCAGGAACAATTCTGGGAAATCTTCAACATTTGTCGCCACGTTTTGAGCTAAGTGTCCGAGCTTCCTGAGTTACCTGAATGCACTGCACTGCCCACAGGGCTGCTGCACTTCAGCTGGTACGACTGCTCACTGGACGCGCTGCCGTTATTACGGTTTGCAGGGTCATCCACAAGGACAAGATCCAGCCCAATTAAAGGTGTGTGGAGGTGCTGGTGTGCTTTTCAACTGAGAGAAGGAGTATAAGAAACGAACCCTGCCTGAATACTCAGTAAAGCCTGAGAAAATAGATTTCTTCCACTGATAATGTCAGGAACACAAAGTAAGTAACAATTTCTACTCCCAACAGAATAGTCAATTGGAAAGCTCAGTGCAGGGGGTTTACTCATCATCTCATTCACCACAGTTTTCTGGGCCAGCTGTTATTTATGTCCCATGTAGTGTCCCATCATTTTAGCAAGTTTATTTGTCAGATGTTTCCTTAGGAAGCAGTCACTCTAGGGTTTCTCCCTTTTCCATCTTTTTCTTTTTAAGAAAGAGACGGGGCACTTATTTATTTTAGAAGGAATTACAATTATGCAGCTCATTGTTTTTACAAACGCATTTGATTTTAGTTTTGTCTTGAGTACATAAATATTCATAACTTATCACGGTGATTTTTACTCATGCTTTTCACTGAATTTTGTACAAATCTTGAATTTTACCACTGTGGGACAAAAAAGCTCTCCTTCAGCAAAACCAGCTCTGTTCTTTCCTTGCACACTTCCCAAAAAAATTGTTTTTCCTGAATGTTATTTACTTTTTAAGTTGTAAATTCTGCTAACTTTTAATGAGAGCACAGAAAGCACAGGAAGTGACATTTTCTGACTCTGCTTTCATATTTCAGGTTGGTTTCTAAATCAAAGCAATTTATGAGACCCACTGAAATTATGACAGACAGTACAACATTCAGGGAAAAAAAGAGCATGGAAGTAGTTGCAGTGTACGGGTATAAAAAAAGTCTGCTGCAAAGCTGCTTGGGATAAGTTGTAAGAAAGTAACGTTAATTTATTAAGTTTAGTGGCATCCTCTTTCCTGTAACTCACGTGATACCATACCTGCCTTATAAAAAGATTCAAGGGGGTCTGAATGCAATTTCTCCCAAGATCTGTTTGATATGTGAAGCAGGAGAGGAGGAAGCGGAGAAGTTTATGGAAGTGATCAGCTGAAAGCTGCAGTGAAGGTTGGGCAAGGAGGAACAGCATATTTAATAAAGTGGGGAAGTGAGGAGAAGGCAAAGGAATCATAGAATCATTAAAGTATGAAAAGACCGCCAACGCGATGTGGTTAATTCAACATAACTGTGGTTCATTCATCCTTCTGACAAAAATTAGCACAGACTTAACGCTCTTTCCCCTGGTACATTCTTTGCTGTGTAACTGGTGGTTTTTTCCTTCTGGGAAAAGGTAGTGAGGAGTCATGACTTGATACACCTTTTAAAAATTACGAATTTTAAAAAATGCACCAAAAATTCCACACTTCCACTCGTCTCTGCGAAAACCCCGAAGTTTTTCAAACATTCAATCTTCTGACTTTGCTGAAATGTATTAAATGCATTAAAAGAAATACCCTGAAGCAGAGAGGGAAACAAAAATTAACAGTTTTGGTTACCACTAAAATCGAGTTAAGGGAAGCTCCTAATAGGTCAGCAACCAAGCTGTCAAAAACCTGGTTCATTACAAAGCAGACAGCAGGAAGTAGCTAAGTGCTCCCCAGAGGGTATCTATTATTCTAATAAAAACCAAAGTTTAAAATAAGTGCTAAATCGTACACAAGGTGTGCCTTTAATGTAAACATGAAACACTTGCAGTTGACGTAAATCTGAAATATTAACTTTGGCATTCACAATAGGAAAATCAAAGTAAAATATGTGCAATGAGTATATACACCAAAAAAGCTGCAAAAGGCATAATTAGCAATTGGAATAATGTGGGGGTTTTTACCCAAATAAGAATTTAGTTAATGGAATCCATATCAAAAGGGTCATTACCATTTTCCAGCTGTGTTTCATAAAGGGAAAAAGGGAGTAATTTACTCTAATTCTTTAAAACGGCTGTGAAAGTCTCATTATAGAAGACCTGACTGCATAAAAACCTCTGAACTTGGAACACAATTCGTCAAGGTGACAGTCCCAAGTGGAGATTTTAAAAGCCTCCCTGAGCAAATGCTGCCTGATTCTCATTCATTTCTTTAAGAGCTATTGTCCTTCACATGTGTACCTTATACAGGCTCTTTTTTTGGCAAGGAAATCTTTTTTTTTTTTTTTTCCTTAATTTCAATCTCAAGCAGAGTGATCAGAAAAGATGAGTAACAACGTAAGCCCGAAAAATCTTCCGAAGAATTTAAAAGTGGAAATACAAGGCTGCCCATGGAAATGTTTTAAAATCAATGTCACAGAGAATAAGGACCAGGATGAGACACTTTGAAATAAGATTGCAACTATTTTTCACAGTCAAAAGTCAATTATTGAACATATTCAAATCATCAGCTTGTGTTTCTGTGGGTAATTCTTCACCCATATTTGCAAGACAGATAGAAATAAAGCCAACCTTGTACCTCTCTAAATGAATACACTGCTCTAGATTGGTACAGAATATTTGGCATTCTCAGTAATTATTCCTGCACAAATTCCCTTGCTCTTTTCCTTTTTTCTTGCCCTCTAAATGAGACTTTTCTTTTTCATTGTGTTTCGTCTTTGGTATATCTTTTAGAAAATACAGAAATAGAAAGAAGTATATTAGATTTCCTACATTAAACTATTAAGTTGATTTTTTTTCTAGAGTGTGAACATTCTGGAACTTTAAAATCCAAGTTTGGACTTTTGAATAATCCTTTTTCATCTCTCTGACTTTGTGATTTTGTTATAGAATTTTTCATCGAACAGGGAACTATGAAAATGGGTTGGAGAAACCCAGAGTCATTATCTTCATTATGCTTTTTATATTCAAATATTTCAGATTAAAAAAAAAAAGCAGAGAGAGAAAAAACAGAGAAAGAACACTTCAAATGGTCAAAAGAATGCAAAAAGAAAAAAAAAGGTAACCAAAATATCTTTAAATATTGCCTCCAATGTTATATTGCCGTTAGGGTTTTTTTAATCATTAAAGAAACAGGCAAATTACACGTGGAGAAAAGAAATGGCATTGATATCAATGCTCAGCTGCCATTTTCTGTGGTGCAGCATTTCACCCTTTTTCTTCAACAAAAACACGTTCTGCATGTCTTGGTTGCGTATTTCTCATCTCCGGTACTACACTCGCTTCAGATCTCATTTTCACCAAGAGTACGTCACGAGTAATAAAAACCTTGCATCTTGTGAAGTATGTCAGAATTCAGGCTCACATGAGGATGTTGAAGCCCACGTTCCAATACAATCCGTTTAATAAAACTTTTTTGCAAAGGCTAGTTTTGTTTGCTAAGTAAGATGACATTTGAGGCCTTGTTTTATACCCTTGCTGTCTTTGGTACAGATTTTAAACAGATCTATTATGAAATTATGTAGATTTCATAAGAAGGAGGGATTTAAAATTTTATTATTTTTCTTGTGTCCTTCCTCCATTAGTAGGGATGGAGTGGGAAGACAAGGCAGGCATGCATTTAATTACTTCCAAAATTATTGGTGACAGCACAAATGGATGTTTTCCTTTTTGCTACGATGTTCAGCCCACTGCATCAATGGCACCTGCAAGCCAACAAGCAAGTACAATTCCATTTTGAATCCGAAACGTTGGGAGGGAGGGAATTCTTGTGGCGCGAATTTCCGTGTTCATTCCCAAGAAGTGTGCCTCTCCTTCAGGCTCGACAAATGCTGCGGCAGCACAAGATGCTCCGAAGTTTAGGATGTTCCCACTCTCGAGCCCCCTCAGAGAACGAATATCTCGCAGTAGGGTGAGAAGGAAGGAACAAATTGTTGCTAAAATCCTGCACCTTAAAACCTAACGATTCTGAAGTGAAGACAGATGCATTTGTGTTGGAGCTGTATGCATTCCGTGGCATCGACTGCGGTCCGTCATAAATTGTGTGCCATGTCCAGCCTAAGTGGTTTGCTAATGCAATATGAGGACCAGTAGTGCACCAACTGGAAACTCCAATTTGAGGTAGAGTTGTTGATAAGCTAGATCTTATTTTTAGGGAGATATAGTTCATAAAAACAGAACAATTTTGTCTCCACTCACTAAGCAGGAAGCGAACTGGCTGGAAAGTCAGCCTTTACGAAATCAAATCTATTTGTGTGAGTTTGCATTTGGATGTGGAAGTGAAAATCCCTGTAAGAGATTTGATGAGTGTCTTGAAAGACTAAGAGAAAAATATTATGGGAATTTTGATCCTGATATCTCTTTTTAATATCTCTTAAATGAAAGTGGCTTTTTAGTGCACCCAAAGAACATCTGGAATGCAATAAAATCTTTTTCTTCCTCGTATTTTTCAAGATAAAAGAAACACCTGAAGATTCTTTGGAATAGATATTAGACATTGTTTTCACTATTATTATGAGGGCAAAATAGTCTATTTGATTATACAGAACAGAGTTTCGCCTTTATAGAAGACATTTGGAGCTACTCTGTGCTGAGGAAGATAATTATTCAATTATGATCTCACTGATAATACTAAAAACTGTGTTTGAAAATCCTGTGTCATTTGAATTTGCCCCTGGAAGTAAGAGTTTGCAGGGGAATGCTTCAGGTCCTTGTCAAGGGGTTCCAAATTCTGTATCAGCATTTCCTACACTCTGTACAGTCTTGCAAATGTCATCAAAGAAGGACAATTCGCCATCATGGAATTATTCCTTAAACAATACTTGTCACCAAAGATAAGAAACGTGTTTGTAACATCTGTATTGGTTCCGTGTCTTTGCTGGAAGAAATAAGAAATCCACTTATTATTCAAGAATCAGCCTGAGATTTGTTGCGCAGGAAAATCCTGGCTTGGAGACACAGAATTTCACAAATAAGAGCTACAAGTGAAAGAGAAGCCCTTGGAAAACAAAATCCCCGTAGCAGGGGTTTGCAAAACTCTCAAGAAAAATGTGCATTATGACACCTTTTTTTTTCCCTTCTACTTCCTGCAGAGGGATCTCCCAGAACAATCCCACCTCTTTGAGCTCACCAGTGCAGCTTTAATCAGCTCAGGAGTCCTGCTCCAGGCCACACAGACGAATCGCTGAGAAAAGGACTTCCACAGCAGCTGAAGCCTGCAACAAATGATACAATTTTTATTCCAGGATGTGAAGGAAGTTTTGCATGGAAGTTAATCAGAAAATCCTGGCTCAGGGACTAATTTATTAATTAGTGCATTCATTTATTCTAATGGGGGAAGTTTGAGGTTATTGGAGAGGTATTGTTTCAATCAGTCCTCCTTTCCATAAAATTCACACTTTTCCACTCAATTTCAGCTCATTTGGGCTCAGTGAATGGCCGTTGGGAAATTGCCCTCAAAGCTTTATTTGAAGCCATGAGAACCTGAGTAATTAATTGTTTTACTGCGATACAATGTGGATTTTTTTTTTTTTTCTAAGACACATTGCTGAAGCATATTCTGCATTTAGTTACCTGCCTGACGAGTTGTGTATTTAACAGGAAAAAGGCATTCTGACTGTGACTCATGCTGCAGCTCCCCCGTTGCAGTGATGGAGGAAGCAAGCTGAGTCCAAGCGGATCTGGCTACAGCGCAGCACCTCTCTCTTTGCTGTTGCTTCCTCATTTCTCTTCACTTGGGTAAGAAGGCTTTGCTTTGAAGACGCTTATTCCCACAGTCTCCTATCTACCAACCTCTGTTCTCGTTCCTTTCTTCTTTTTTACTTTGAAATTACTTTGGATGTGTTACTCTGTACCGGCCTGCATTAAAGGAAAGTGAGGTTTAATAATCCCTGTGATGCGCCCTTCAGTTCAAGCGCAAAGATTTGAAAATAAGAGCCCCTGCTAGGGACCGAGCGGTGTCATTCACCCTTCAGCTTCACTTCCTCTGCCTACTGTGACATTTTGTTTCAGGTTCTGTTTCTCCTGTGCTGATCTCTCTGGCATTCTGGCTTGGCAGCTGTCTAACCATCACAGAGAGACCCAGGGCGCACTGAAAGAGCACAACATTTGTGCTGGAGCCGCTCTGTAGTTTAAAAGTATTTGCCAATGTGACTTGTGGCTCAAAGGGGCACAGACACCCTCCTAAGAGTTCACCTTCTGCCTGGAAAGCTTATGGGGTACGCCTGTGTTGCCAAGATTACCTTTCCGTTGCCTGGTAAGGAATTCCACAGCCGATTTTCCAATGTCGCTCTGGCAGTAAAAAGGATGAGCTTGCAAGGAACCCAGCGGTGCAATCCATACAGTCACAAGGGGTATCAATGAAAGACATTAACTAGGGTGCTTGCTGGTCAAAGAGTGAACGTTTGTACTTAAAATTTCTGTATTTCACAACTTGGTCTGCAGTTTATCTGACATTTACATCCAAGCACAATGTACAGAAGACTCTGAATTTATGTCACTATAATCACATCTCCAGCTCACCTATTCCCTCATTTTGGTGGAAGTTTGAGACAAGCCAAATACCAAATTGACAGGTTTAAAGAGTATCCCATCTATTTTCTTACCATTTCTATATGTGCCGACATATCAGAGAACAGGCGACTTCCTCCTGCTTTCTAATCCATGACACCACCACGTGTTTGCGTTTGCTGGAACCTGGATCATTGTTCCAGATGGAGACATGCATGTGAGAAATGGGAAAGAGCTCAGAAAAAGTGGGTGCTGTTTATTGTCCAGGAACAGCTGCCACCTTGTTTTTGTCCCCGAGGGCCGGGAGACATCTTTTGACAGTGAATAACTTTTTTATGGGTAAACCATTCTTTCTTTTTTACAATGTTTTATTAATATTATTGTGTTTATTGCAATTCCTTCCGTAAATTGTGACTCCAACTCAATCTCTCCTGGTTTTTTTTCCTCCACTATTGAAAGGGAGCAGTTTGAGTAGGCCTAATTTTCCTGTTGAGTTTTAAAGCCAGCGCACTTATAAATTATCTTGTTTGAGTTTCCCTGTGGGGCAAATATTGGCTGACAGTGTTGTCCTGAGCTTTTGGCTTTAGGAAAAATTTTGCTTTGCAGACAAAAACAATCCTGCAAGAGCAAACTGCTATTTTTTTATCTTCTTAAGCTGGAAAAGTTTAATAATGAAAGAGCAAGTAGAAATTGCCTAAGCCTGCTTTCTTTTGCATTTTTCTAATTGCAGCGGGGTCTTCAGAGCTTAATAATGTCGTTCCACTATGAAAACTTTGGATAATGTGGGATCAGAAATAATACAGTCCCACGTGAGTATTTGTGAGCCAGTTGCTGTGCCAATTAAATATTAATGAAGAACTTTGCATCCTTGAGAATTTGTGGTCATCGAAGTCATTGTGTTGGATAGATTGTCTCCCAGTGATTCAGAAATACCACAGTTATGCATAGTTCACTGTTTTGCCAGGTCTTTTGATATTTTAAAAGACATCCCCACATTAAATTTCCTCTGGTCTATAATAAACCCCCAAATACAAAGGACATTATGGGGGACTTGACTAAAATTGTTCTGTCTTTTAAAAATTACAGTGCTACTTGGCAAACAGGTGAAGGAACAATATTGCAAGGGAGGATTTATATTCGTTACATGTAGAAATAATCAAGTGGTATGCTTCCTTTCTGCTGAGAAATGATTGTTATTATGGGATTTGGAAACGAGACAACTCTTTGTTGAGAAATTCCCCTTTCTAAAGGGAAAGAGAATACTGCGGGGAAAATTTATTTATTGACAATTAAAAATAAAATATACATGTTAACAGTATGTACTTTTAATTCATTATGATTGGAATACATCTTTGGAAAAACAGTGATACTTCCCCTGACAAAAGATACACTTGAAAATAATTCACAGAATTATATCACAAACTAGTAAAAAACCGTTTAACACAAGTAACTATTAGAACAATAAAACACAGAAGTGTTTTGTACAGGCAAGAGTTACTATACCCAAGAAAAGAAGCATAAATATACTTGTGCCTCATCTACTTTTAAAATACCCAAACCTGCTGGCAACTTTTGCTCCATGGAACTTCTGTCATTTGCAACAGCTGTTAAGTAAAGACAGAAAGATGGTGAGTGGGGTGAAGAGGAGATATTTTGGGTTCTCCATACAAATAGCTTGAATCAACAGTGGAGATAGTTTGGAAATACTTGACATGAATCATAATCATATATTTCAGTCTGTCAATAACAAGGAATAAGTTAACAAGCTCAACTCGCTCATTTGAAATCAAGAGCACTTTGCTGAGCTGAACAACAGTCACCCTTCCCCTGACAGCTTCCCAAATGGGAAAATCATTTCCCGTTCCCCGTAAAAGGAAGAGAGAGAAGAAAAAAAAAAACTTTAATTTGTACTTGCTGTAATGAAAAGCAATCTGTCTGGTGCATGATGTGTTTGATTCACAGCATTTCCAAAGCTTTTAAGACACTCAAATGCTTTTGTCCTGCCTTCTGCAAAATGCAAAGGTAAAAAAGAGGCAATTCCAATGTTGTTTTCAAGTTCCTAGCTTCAGGCTCATTATATTGCAGTACATCATTTCACGGTAGTGCCAGCTCCTAGAAAATAAGGCAAATGGCCGTGTTACTTTTGCTGTAGAGCATGTGATCTAAATAAGATCTTTGTCAAATAAACTTTAGGGACCTGTCTGCATGTTTATGGAGCGTATCACCAAATCTGACAAGTCCCTGTGATCATCGTTATTGGAAGTATGAAACGGACCCATCTTTATTTCTAAACTGTTTGAAAAGTAATTAAAGAACTAAAATAAAAGCATTATTATAGTTTAAAAGCTGTCTTTGTACTGACATCCTTGTCAAAATATCCATTTGGCTGTTAATCATGTCCTAGAATAAATATCTGACTAAAACTCATCAATCAATCAATCAATCTCATTTAATTTTGTCACATCAACACCATTTGGGTAATTTATAATGTTCCCAGTAATTTTATTTTTACTCAATATTATTCTGTTTTCCATTAGTCTCTGCTCTTGTAGAACACGCAGCAGAGCTGTAAACTAATTTACACACAGGAATAGAGATGCTTGTTATTATGCTTGAGAAGGCAAATCACTGCCGTGTCTGCTTCTGTTTCCATATTAGTTGTAAAGAGAGAAAAATACAGTGGAGAATATAGAGGTCTGTAGCACCAAAGGAAAGTAATTTAGGAGCTTATTTCCTATGGGAACAGAGTACCTTGGAGCACGGGCCCTGCAGTCCTGTTAGTGCTGGAACAATCTCACTTCTGTGGTCTGACGTTACTTTCCTCGCTCTTCTGCTGCATCATTTCACCCCAAACTTGCCAGATAGAGGGCCTGAAATATTTATATAAATCTCTCAAGCTGGGAAACACTCGGCTTGTCCTAATTAGTTTTAAAATTTGCGTGTGCTACTTTTAGAGAGAGATACTGAGAGATGTTTGTTTTCCTTTAAGACCTATGAAAGACAAGCTGCTTTATTAAGAGTACAGAGTACCAGGGTCCCTCATGAATGTCAGCTGGGTCTGGGGTGCTCAGCCCTTCTGTTCAGCAGCTATAATCATCCCAAAGAATCAGCCAATCTCCTGAAAAATATTCTTTATACGTCACTATCTCTTGCTGGTTCTTTTTTTATTCGTACTCCATGATTTTCCTCTGTTTCTGTGTTTTGCACTGCAGCTGCTCTTCAGGAACTGTCATATTTTTAAGTTATTCTTTCTTGACACAGATGAAAACTTTGGTTAGACTGTATTTTGCCAAACTACAAGTTCTTAGGAGCAATACCTATCCATAAAGCCTCCTTTTCCCAATGCCTGGGGACAATTGAACCTCCTGCTCTGACGCAAATATTGACTGCTAACACTGGATGTGAAGAGAGCTTGAAAGAGTTAAGCAAATAGGGAGTTTCTCCACCTTTTTACTTGATATGTTTGAACTATTTAATTTTTAACATTCTTTAAAACTCATGGCTTGCACTGGGTACATCCACTGCTAGCAGAAAATTAGCATTTCATTAACAGTTTTGAACACCCTCTGTGCCGTCATATCAAACAGACATGTGGTTTTATACATTGCTGTGCTCTTGTTCAAAGATGTAATAGACGCCAGAAAACACTCACAAGAAGAAGACAACAAATGATTCAAATCTTTGGTCCAAATACGTAGAAGTATCTGAGCTGAGTAGCTTTGCCTTGCAGTGGTTGGTCAAATCTCAGCCTCAGAGAAAGTCGTTGCCGTTTTGCCTTTTCAGACGATTGTAGCTCAGCAGAAAGTTTTAGCAGCCCGTGGCTTAAGATGCATCAAATAGCAGTGGTGCTCTCACCATGCATTTAGTGTGCTTCTCTATCTGATTGAAATGCCTTGCTTATTGTGTATCAAATCGATGCTTCGTATTTCCATCTGAAATTGCTTAGTGCGAACAAAGTATGATAATTATAGATAATATTAATTTCATGCAATTACCCCATATGTGGTTTTAATGAGGTGTGCGAAGTCGCTAAGATCGCGGGCAACTTCCCTGAAGCGATGTAGAATGAGCACTCCTTGTGAAAAACTTGTGCTAAAAGCGTCTTCGACTGTGGACTTCTGCAAAATCATTGTGAAAGTTAATGAGTGACATGGAAACCCAATGGATGGTGGAGAGAAGCGGGAGATTCATGGGAGAAATACTGACTGTGATAGTGGGCTTGCTTTAGATGCTTGCAAAGTTTGGAAAATTAAAGTAAGACATGGTGCTGAAAGCTTTCTGCTTTTGAAGAAGGAGCATGCAGCTGAAATGAGGACCAGCAGGGTTTCGAGTGGACAGAAGAACCCTCCTGCCAATAAATGCAGAGACTTCTGTGTCTCAGAGACATGGTGAGATAACAGAAATTAAAAAAAAAAAATTAAAATAAATAAATAAATAAATAAATAAATCTGTCAAAGGAAAAACCTTGTATGGACAAGGTTCACAAGGAAAAAAAGCTGTTTATAAGCTCTTCTCATTGTTGCCCTTTTTTGCCTAATGCCTGTGAGTTTCTCTTGTAAGATTCAAATGATACAACTTGGTTCCAGTAAGTTAAAAAGAATTTTAGTCACCTTTGAGGAAGAAGTCATCAAAAGTGTTCTGGAAACGTTCCCCACAATAATTTAGTTTAGGTGCCATTAAAAAAAATGGTGAAAAGTAACCACGTCTCTGTATAGTTACTGTCGGATTTACAATCTCATTTCAGCAATGACCTAAATCATATGTTAAGTGGTGGTATTTTATTCAAATACGCAGTTTTCTGGGTGACCATAGGCAGTGTCAGTCACAGTCCTGTATCAGATTTAAAAAGCTGTCAGTCTTGTACCACGCACTTCACTGTTGATATATGCAACCATCTCGGAGATGGTGCGGAGGGTCCATCAGATCTGTAAATGGCTGGTGATGTGTTTCAAAATGCAGGGAAATCATGGCTTCTGAAGTGGCAGCGGCAATGCAAATCATAAGAGGTTTCATGCCCTTCCAAAAAGTTCTGCAGAAGTTGTGATTCCGTATCTTGTTTTAGTTCCTGGTTGAAACTATTCTTTGGTCACCTGGAGAATTGTTTCTGTATTCTTGGCTAGGAAGGCTGGAGATTATCCTTCGCAATCTGTCACCTCATTAAATTCCTTTTTGGCAGAAACATCATTCCCTGGAAACATGACCTTGCTGAGGCTTAGTCTTAGGATATTGTAGTGTTATCTTGTCTTGGCTCTTCCCTAAGAACCCATTCCCGAGCACAGTGAGAAGTAAATAATGCAGCAGCCATCAGAGAGGCCATATAGCTCCCAATACATATCGAGAGAGAATTGAAATTAAATATCTATAAGTTATGTTTGCCCCAGCTTAAAAACTTCAGATGTGAAGACAGAGCTGCTTTCAGAGTCGTTGCTTTGTGACCTCGGTGTCCTGTGTTTGAGTACTTTGTATGAATTATGCCTCTGTATTTTCCAGCATCAGTATGAAAACGGTGTTTTGCACAGACTGGTGTTTCCTCCTGCTCCTTTCACTATTCGGTTAGTTACTTCACATCCTTATTCACCTCTGAATGCAAGGCATGAGGGAAAGGGAATGATAACCCTTCCCCACCAGTATTGGGATCAACAGTTCACATTTTTTAGAATCGTTGTAATTTGGCCATGTCTGCCATGTCCACCTAAAGTTCAACATCCCTTACGTAATTACATGGTTTATTTTTTTCCTTTTACAACATTTTTTCCCATAAGAGTAGGATTTTTTTTTTTCGTAATTTCCCCTGATTCTCCTCTTCTTGACGCTGGAAGCAGATTGTACACGGTTACTTAGGCTTGCTTGTGTAACTTGACACGGTTAAGGTATAAAGAGCATACAAGATCCTTGCTTGGTCTGGTTCTGGACAGGGAGTCAGGCATCCAGACTGTCACGGCCCAGGTGAGTGCTCTGCTCCTGCCACCATTGCTGACAGAGGGCCACACTTGTCTTTCTGCTTCCAACAGGAAATTCCACCCTAGAAAATAAATTCTCCTGGAGAAATCTCTTAACTGTGCTTCAAGAAAAAATAGTGCCCAAAATCTGTTGAAGAAGTAATGTATTCCTTACTGTAAAATAGCAAGTGTTTTCTGAACCTTAACTTGGCTTTCCTGTATTAAGCATTTCTGGAACAAACTCTCATTTTGTAGAGAGCAGGCAGATAAATATTAGCTTATATGTTTTCACAGTGACAAACTGTGAAAATGAGATTGTTTTCCTGAGTGTTTAAACAGCTTCCAAAAAAAAAAAAAAAGTTGTGGTTTATTCTGGAAGTGTAAGTTTTGAGAGTTATAGGATATTCAGCTCTGCAGATGTCATCTGGGAGAAGTGGCACATCCTGCACAACACCTTTATAAATAAATATCTACATGTGAGGACACTTCAGAAACGGGGAAAAAAAAAACCTGACAAAATGAAATTTGTGTGGAACCTCTTCTCCTCCATGCTCTACTTCTTAATTTGCATAATGACCTGATGTGTTAGCACAGAAACCTGTAAGAAACTGAAAGGAGTGAAAAGCCCTTTAGAAACATTGGACTATTTATTCAGTGTAATTTTGACTGGTGCTTCATATCTGAAGAACAGCTGGGAGGCAGAACACTCGAAATGCAGATAATTTCTGGAACTTTCTTATGCAATGTATGGTCTGACATGTTGCTTTTTCCGTCATCTGTTTTCCTTTAGGAAACACCAACTGAGTGAACCTCTTGGCAAAATCTTTGAATACAAATTTTCAATATATAGTCATATTTAAGACATGTGAGCATTAAATTAGAATATCTGTTGGAGAACCAACCATTCATACCTAATGGAAATTATTTCATTTTCTATGCTATTCATTCAATTATTTACATCCCAAGACAGGACTTTGCTCTTAAAACTTGTCTGTCTTTATTTTCCACTCCCCAAGAAGTGAAATTCACGAGTTTAGGAAGCAGTGTAAGAATTACGACAAGAAACCTTCCTTAAATTCCAATGCAATCCTTTAAAATGTCTAATCCTTAGACGAACTGAAGACAAGACACAGCTCTTGCAGTTCAGTTTAAAAGCTTGACAGACGGAGTCATACACTCTGGAAACAAGGAAAATCCCGGGAAATTTCAGAGACTTTATAGTTTTAACTCGGAGAGCTAGAGCAGAAGGTTGGAAACATCAAGATGGAGTGAGCCGACGCAGGCAGGAGGCCAGAATGACCACAAGACCCTGGCTGAAGTGCAAAGAGTAAATTTAATTTCCCCCATCCTTTGGGATCCTCTGGGTAGCAAGGTAAGGAAATAAATTTACTCAAACATTTCTGTAGCGCATTTGGGTAAATTTGTTGTGTTCTGATCTTCCACTCAAATGAAAGGATGCTTTGCAAGAGCAAGGCTGAATCCCTGTCCCCACATGCTGGGATTGTTACAGTCCTTGAACCCACCAAATTTTACTTCTCCTTTTCCTTCCATCGTATCTTCATAACGATTATCCCTAATCACTCTTCCACCCAGCCTTACTGAAAGCTTAAAAGTATGGAAGAGCGCCTTCTGCAAAACTGATGTTTAGTTGAGTTTAGTTGGTGCTCAACCAGATTTAGAGCATCAAATCCCATCTAATTCCTGTTCCAGAGCAACAACTTCCCCTTCTTACTAATTAGAAGAAATACTTGAATGTAGTACAACTTTTGAACACACAATAAAGCCCTAACTGAAGAGTGCTTTTTCAGTAACAGTGTTCTTAATTCTTTTGTTTCCTGAGGTTGCAGAGTAGCGCAGAAAATGTATGAACTGCCAGGAAAACCCTGCAGATGTGTCCTTAATTTTTATCAGGATGATGGCCATTTCATTGTTCACGCATACAAGATAAAGGCTTAAAACTGCTGCTCAGGAAAACATTTCACGTTTTCAAGACTTCCCTTCCACTGACAATTTTGAAATCTTCAGCTTTCTTTCAACCTTTGGTGTTCAAATAAGTGTTGGTGAGGAAGTCACCAGCTGCAGGAAACTCTGTGTTAATGTTGGAGGCTCCTTGAAAGACAATCCTGTGAACTCTGTGATGAGTGCTACAAGTGGTCTGAGCACCTCTGCTTTACACAGCCAGATTTTAAATGAGCAGACCCTGAAAAGTCTCACTTCAGAGCTCTTGCTTTTACACAGAAATGCATTGTGAGGAATTATAGCAGAACACATTATAGCAGAATTTGTTTAAAATACTGAGGGCCTTGTTATATGAAAGCAATGAAAGCACAGAGTATGAAAAACTATCACACCTTGCAATTATCAATATAAGAAGATTAAACAGCTCAGCTCCTTTCTTTTCTTTCCACAACTGAGTTTATCTTCATTCACACAGTAGACACAGAACGAGCTGACAGACTTCAAAGGCAAATGGAAGAGTTTTAGGTTTCATCATTAATGTTATTTGATAGTTTTATCACTTTTCCTCCTTATCCCTCATTTGGCAAACAACTTTTCCATACATAAGAAATAGAAATGCGTAAGATTTCTGTTATGGAAGTGAAAGAAATGAAGTGGAGGGGGTTTATTATCTAAGAAACTAGAAATTTCGCTTTTTAGATTTTCTTAAACACTAATGCTGACAACGAAACCGATGAGCAAGTAGTAACAGATTAGCTGGTTTAGAACAACCGTTTCAGCAATAGTTTTTCCCCTTTTTACAGCACATGCTTTCATGCTTGCTGTCCCCTGATTTGAGTTGTTAGGACTGAACATATCATTAATGCTATAAAAGCAACGGTGTCTCCTTTCAATCAGATGGCAGTTATAACAATAACCTAAATTCTAGAGGTGGGCACAGTTCACAGCTTTCATTTATTCTCAAACGGTTGGTTACAATCTTTTTAATGACCTACTGCTCAGCTGCTTGTAAGCCGACTGTATGCCCAGCTCATCTTTTGCTCCAGTGTTACCCTTAATTGAGTCCCTGTAAATGTGATAGTGACCTTGTCGCGATGGTCAGTGGTAACAAACATTTGTAGCTAAACAACACCAGCTAAACATCCTACCAATTTCTGCCGGAGCACGTAAATTCATACCCAAAATGCCCATATAATGAATGATTGCTTGAACTTTAATGTTCTTGCCCAGGCAATTAATGTTTTTACAGTCGCAGGAAAATTATCCTGATTTTGGGTGCTGTTTTTGATAAGCTGAGACAGAGCAGTCTACTGCCCTTTTCTCTTTTTCCACGACTAAATCAAGAAATGAAGACTATTGTGTGCAAATGGTGTTTAAATTGACTTGGTATGAGTGGAGAGGAACGAATCAAAGCTCGTGTCTGTGTATGAGGAGGCACGTGTGTGTAAAGAGTTTATCGTTAATGGAATTTGAGGCCGAGAGTGGATGATGGAAAGGAAACTATTATCCTGCTACAGGAAGCAACACTGCAGAAGTGAAGGGATGGGAGCGTTCTGTTGCGAGCCTCTCAAGTTTTTCAGGACAAGGTTATTCGAAATATTCCTAAAAACTGATTTAGATGAGTGGTGTGCCTTTGTGACCTTCAGTTTATCTATCTTACCAAGTAACTCCAGACAAGTTAAGAAATATCTATTGGATGTTTCTCAAGGATAGAGGTCTCTAAGAAACTATCCAAGGCTCTTTGAGCTTGGTGAAAGCGTTAGAAAAAAATGTGGATAAAGTAAAATGAGGATTGTATGAAAAAGCATTTTAATAGGTATCTTCTGCATAGCAGAGGGTGGAGAGTAAAGTATGAGTGTTTTTCTAGAAGAGCTTTGGAAAGGCTGAGAGATACAGGATAGCTTTCAAGTCTGTGAAAGTATTTTCATATCACAATATTTAACCTTTGTGGTTTTGCTTTTCATATATTTGCCTTCTTTTCCACTGATGAGAATGGTTTTTCTTCTCTTTCCCACCCTGAAGGTGCCTGGCTCATAAACACGTGCTAGCATCTTCAGACCTATGCAGTTGGCCATTTCTGACAAATAACGTGCTCTGTTTTGACTTCTGAATAGAAAATAATTTTAACAAACTAATAGAAACTAATTTTAACAAACATTGTGTGTGGTACTTGGCTGTCTTATTTCCCTTTTCTGCCCACCTCTTTGGAAGATTATAATTAAACATCTTTCCAACATTCCAGAAATATCAGTAAGTCTGGGTGCACTCTAAGTATTATTTTTAGAAAAATAATTGAACCAGGGGAACACAGAGGTTGTGATCTTTATTCCAATATTTCTAAATCTTTTGAACAGCAAAGAATACCAGCTAATGTTTTTCATTAAAAAAAAAAATAAAATAAAATTAGCAGTACCTCGTTTTCCAGGAAAGTAGATTCTACCATAGGCTGAAATAAAGTGAAAAATGGCTACAGAAATATGTGTTCCTTATTGTGTTCACAGAAATCAAATGAGGGCAAATAGAAGTTTGGAGAAAACATTAAACTTTGTGTGAACAGGGGGTTTCATGGCTGTTACCTTCCCTGTCTCTTTACAAATCAAATGTTACATTAACTCTGAGCAGGTAAAGAAATTCCTTTGGTGCCATGCAAATGACCTAAAAAAAAAAAAAAAAAAAAGTGTAAATATTTATTTCTGGATATTCTCATTATTTCTATTCTATTTCACTCACTGGGTTGTGATAGAAAATGGCTTCTACCAGTTATTAGGCTTATATTGTTATGTACTTTGCTTTATTGATGATAATTTGGAGGGGTTTTTTAAATATTAAGTAGAATCTGGGACCTGAAAGTAGAAGATAAATCCAGACATCAGTACGATCACAAACGTGACAGAGCGTTGAACTTGATGCTGATGGTTACAGATGACCTTCCATTATTTATCAGGTTTCAAATGCTGGCAGGATTTAAATTTTACTAAAAGATTTGGCTTGATGAGATAACACCCCATCATGCCCAAAGCATTCAACGAAAGGGACAATTCAGCCATGCCACTGTGGATTCAAATTCCTTGGATTTTTTGTGGGGACAGAGTGTTAGAGATCATAACCCCTGAAAATACAGATACATAGCATTTTGTATGACCCTAACTGTGAAAATGTTGGCCATTTTGGCCAATTTGCGCCTTGCTGGCTACTGTGCCTTTAGGATCTCCTTCAGAGTGAAAACTTTAGACTTATCGTCTAAATGGAACAACCAAGAAAACCTCAGATAACTTGTTTTAGGCAAAGTCTTGCTGGTAGCCTATTTGACATTTTACTGCTCAGAAGGACTATTTCTAAGTGTCAAGTAAACATAGCACTAATATGTCAAGTTCTTCTAAATAAGTGTAGTCCTGATCCTGGTAAAATGAGTTTAATCTTGAGATTACATATTTAATTAAATTTACTCTTCTTACTAATTACCATGATTTACTTTATTCCATATTTTTTGGTCTGAGGCATCATCTACAGTAAGAATTTGAGTTTAGAGAATTTTTGGGGGGGGCACAGAGCTAAACAGTTCATACAGGTTCTTCAAGAAGTTTTGAGAGTTCCAGGAATTGATCAGGAAATAAAGTAAATGTGATTTGTTGATGTTCCAGTTAGAGGTAAAGATAGGGATGTAAAGTTTCCTGAAGGTTCAGGTTTCACAATCTGCTGATGACACAGAAACAGAGATCAGCTTCACATTAACTCTTCTCTTTGATTACATTTCATCTCTTGAACAACGTAAATGACTGTAAAGCTGTGAGGTTTGTCCTGATGTTGTGTAAACAACTCTGTTCATCTAGAATTGACAATAATATAACCCAAATATTTTATAAACGGTTCCAAGGAGAATCGGAGCTCACAACCCAGTTCACCACAAGGATTAATGGATCTTGTCACCGCTGAAACGTAGTGAGTTCTGGCATAAGAATTCCCACCCTGCAGAGGAATCGTTTGGAAAACAACATGTCAAACCCGCATGCTTCACGGAGTGACCTGCTAGAATATTCATTCGGCAGAGACGTTTGCTTGGATTTTTCTAGTAGGAACTATTTTTGCATGGAGGCTCCTTACAAAATATCTAAAAGTTCATCGTAAAGACAAGGAAATGCTTTATTCCTGTATGTTAAAATTCACTTTCTTGAGTAAAAGTCTGAAAACTATTTGAGAACACCTGATTTTTAATGGGAGCACGACCTAAGTCTTTAAATGGACAGTGCAGACTATTTATTAATCTGATCACAAGCTGAAATGGCTCTGCGAAGTTGGATATATTTACTGGGTTTTCTTGCTGAGCATTTTTTGCATGAATTGCAGTATTACTTTTTAAGACAGTTTTGTGCTTTCATTTGAAAGGTTGTGTGGTTTTTTTTTTCTTCAGTGGAGCAGTCATCCATAAAATGGTCAGCTTGGTAAACACCATGTCTTTGGGACATCAAGCTTGAAAAGTTTGTCAGCAGAATCAAGTCCTCCAGTTTTCACACTGTTCCAGTTCACTGGCTGGATCCACGAGGAAAGAACAATTGGAGCACGGGTCAGGAGCCTGCTGTCACATTATTTTTACGGCAACTTTCCCCATCTTGCAGGCTCAAATAGCGATACTCTGAGAATGGCAGGGTTCTTGTGGCACAGAGCTCGTGTGCGTGGAAGGAATAATAGATCAGATGTAAAGGGACACAGTTTACATTAGCAGTTAAAATTTTTCACGTGCCTAATTGTTCATGATATATGAAATTCAGGCTATTTAACTAAATAAATGTTTGATATTACATAAAATTAGGGGGGGAAATAATCATGGGGCAATAGAAAATATATTTCAGCTGTCATATTGAATTTTTATCAGCAGGTTTCCGTCGAAGGGAAGATACTAACCCTTACTAAAAAATGTGGTAAGGAAGGAGGAGAGATTACTGTAGCATATTTCCTGTAATGAATTGTGGGTACTTAAGGGAAAATACTCGGGTTTCTTCTGGCACATCAGGGGCAATGGGAGACTCTTATTACAGTGTATTACCTGCACGGAATGTGTTCCACGTCTGCCTCTTAAAGTTGGCACCCCAGATTCCTCACGATAGCATGGGATTCACAGACCTACAGAAAGGTTTGGGTTGGAAAGGACCTTAAAGCTCATCCAGCTCCACCCCCTGCCATGTGTAGGGACGCCTTCCAGTAGACCAGGTTGCTCCAAACCCTGTCCAAGCTGGCCTTGAAACCCCATCCTCAGAGTGGGTGTACTGCTGATTTTAACGCTGCCAATTGGTCACGTTTAGGTAAAACGCAAATTCAAAGCCATTATTTTGCTCCAAGTTCCGTTCACTCCGTGTTTGTTCCATTCATATTTTCGTTCCCAAAAGCAGTACCTTTTGGCCAACATGTGAAGAAACTGTTGGAGCTCACTCAGTTTGGCCATTCTGAATTTCATTACACATATTAGTTCCTACGCCTTTCCAAACACAATAATCTTTATTTTGATCTCTTTCTTTTTAGCATACTTTGGGCTTTTTATTTGTACAGAAGGTGAAGAAACAGTGTGTTAGAAGAACACTGGAAGATCACTGAAAATAGTCAAACCTTCCTAAAGTTTTTGGAAGTTGGTGATGAAAAGCATATCTAGAAAAGCTAATTGCACTGTCTTGAAAAAACATGCCCTTTGAATTTTTGCCGCTGTTCCTGATAGTTTCTCAGAGGTTTTTTTGTGTCAAGAAGTGGAAAACACCATCATTTTTTCGGTGATTGTTTCGTATTTTTACAAAGGTTTTTATGAGAGTAGCAGATGACTCATTACCAGCTTTTTCTACTATAAAATTGAGTGATATCTGTTCACTGTCACGTGTGAAAACACGCAATGGCTTCTTTGACTGGATTGCTTCAGTGGAAGGCCAGCAGACACCGCAGATTCATGAACTTCTTGTTAGCAGGCGAAATGCTGCCCTAACAATACCAGCTGGATGTCTGCTGGAATCAGAGTCCTGTTGGTGAGAGCTGGAGCTCAGTGAATGATTAGCGTGCTCCATAGGAACCTTTATGAAGGGTGATTAATCAGCTGCATGAGGTGATTGGTTAGTTTTTATTGTACAGTTTTTTTAGGTCAGAAACTTAGATAATAAAGACCGAAGACTTGGGTAATAAACGCTTTAAAACCTCATTGAAATGAAAATAGGTTTCTGGGCTTTTTATTTCACCTAATAAACAATGCCCCTGACAATCTTCTTCCTTGTTCTGCATAAATTGCAGTCCTATATAATTTCACCAAATCAAATCCACAGGCATAGGGTCATTTATGCAATCCCTCAGTCTTCTGTTTCCTAGGTAACAGACTCATCAAGAGATGAAATATGGCCACCCACTTTCTTATGCCCTGTTATTTGTTCTCGTGCTAATCCATATAATTCATTAGTTTCTATCTTCTCCTCCTTTTTCCCCCTTCTCACTTAGTCACTCTGTTTGGCTGGATGTTGAATAGAATGTTTATTTATTCCATCGCTTGTACACAAAATAGAACAAAATTAGTTTAGACCATCATTTGCACACAAAATAGAACAAGGATTTAGATTAGAACATTTAAAACTTGACAAATTAATATACTAAAGAGTGCAGGCAACCTGCAGGTTTTTTGCTCTGAGGGAAGGAAGAAATGTCTTTGCAAACTTGAACAGCTCTGCAGATAAATTGAGCCAAACAAGATTGGAAATGTTTTTTTCTTTTTTTTTTTTTTTAATTTGTTCATCTTTTAGATCAATATATAGAAATTAAAATTAGTATTTCTACAATTAAAACTCAATTAACATTTTCTTTTGAAAAGTAAATAAATTTATCATCCCATCTTGCAGATAACCTGTCCATGCTAACAAGTTCAAAAAGTGTTCCCTGAAATGGGTTTGATTTAGCTTTGGTGATGCAGAGAATACACACGATAAAATCTGGGATCGTTGGATTCCAGTGTACGATGGACTTGGCTGGCTGTGCCGGACATTTTGTCTGGAAGGACATTGTGAGACGCAGCACCAAAAGCTTGGCTAAAATCCCAATCCACCCCATCTACCCCAAGGCTTCCCTTGAGGGTGACCTCACCAGGAAAGGTAATCAAGCTGGAAAAACAGGGCTTCCCCCTTGTGATCCCGTGCTGGCTGTGACCGAGAACTCTTGTTTTCTCTCGAGCTCCTTTTCCAATACCTCCCAGAATAACCTCATTCATAATTTCACCAGGCACGGAAATGAGACCGACAGGCCTGCAGTTAGCAGACTTTTCCTTCTTACCAGCTGCCAGGTAACTGGGACCTCTCGAGACTCCAAGACTGTGGAAAAATAATGGAGAGATGTCCCACAATAACATCGGCCAGCAGCTGTCTTTTGAAGAAACGCAGAAGACAAAAGATGATAACGAGAAAGGGAATCAAAAAATTCCATGGATATGAGGCAAGCATAAATATATGTAAGAATGACAAAAGCAAATGTTCACTTCAAAAGGCAGGACAGCAACAGAAATCAAGGAAAAAATGGGAGAGAATTGCTAGGGACCCAATCTGAACACGGAGTCAAGCAGTATTTTGGAAAAGATGGATGGAATTTTGGCTTTTTTACGGACTTGAATGACTTATCACTCCTAAATTTTCTTAATGATTTTTACACTGTATTAACTCCAGCCTAATAAGTACAATTTTTTTTGTCATTCCTAGGCTGCAGAAAAATGAGCAGAACAGAAGATAGGAGCTGGCAGCAGGGATTTTCCAGCTAACAATTTTTGGACTCTAGAACTCTGTCAGGCTGTGCTGACAGGCTGTCAGGAGCTATGACCTCCCTATTCCAAGGAAACTACTCAGTATTAAGTACATAATCTGGAATTTTAAGCTGTTAAAACATTGATTGGTTTTTAGCAGATTTTCTAGCTCTGTTAAAAATTACTGTCTCGCCTTTTCCCTTTAACCAACTTTTGAGCATAGAGTAATATGAAATTGTGACAACAAAAAAAAAAAGAAGAGAGGTGTTGTATTTTAAATAACACAACTACTTAATAACTGTAATGGAACATTCATTATTTTTCTATATTTCAAGGTGACACTTCCAGTCCATTTGGGCCTAAAGGTGTATCTACAGCGCTCAGCAATGGGTAATCTGTTCAGCAAACACCTTTATTCTGAACAGTGTGAGCCTAAGCTTCCCCCAGGCTGTAGGCTGAGTCAAATGCACAATTTAATTGAAGGGTACACGCACAGACCGGAACTGAATATGAATTTATATTTGAAAGAAAACATTTTAGTCTGCCATTTACCCTTAGAACAACAATTGGATTGTGTGCATGTACAGCCAAAGACATTTCGTTTTCCCGCTGCGAGTGATTAATGAGGAGTATTCCGAAACTAACAAACAATGAAACCAGAAGCAACATGCATTTATTAAGTGTCTGCATAATTAAGATCTGTACTTGGAATATGAAAGATTGTTCACTCACTTTGCAAAAAAAGCTATGCTTTTCTTCAAGAAACAACTTGCAGACTTACGTAAGTGTGCTGGATTTATGAGAATAATTCCATATTTTAAGCCATTTATTTTATCCTGCAAAGATAAATTTAAAAGAAATCTTCACCAAAATTTTTTTCCTTTTCTTTTTCTTTTTTTTTTTTTTAAACAGAAAACATGTGCTAAGAAGGAATGTNTTTTTTTTTTTTTTTTTTTCTTTAAGTATTCATGGAAATTTGTGTTAATTAGTTAATTTTCATGTCTGGAAAATTCAAGTGTGCCTATATTTGCCATAATCTGAAGACAATAGAAGTGGGTGGTTATGGAAATGAATTCTGTAGTTAAAACAAGTCTCTATGGAAACACTGTTGTTGAATGTATGTGTTTTCGCTGGAAAGTTGTTTTAATTTTGTAACCCAAATAACCTCCAGCTAGAGCTTGGGTGACAAACTCTCAACAGTCATGAAGTTTTACATAAAATAAAGAGGTTAAAATAGCAATTATATTCATTTATAGATGCAATTTTAAGGGGTTGGTGTCTGTAGGCCCATGCTCACTTGTTAGTGAGACCTGGAGCCACCTAAGCAGGCAAATTGCTTTGAAAATTCTTCTCATTGAGAATTGCTTCTATAGATTCTTTTTTCTTGCCAGAAACTGACTCGTAATAACACTCTGCAGCAGTTCCTTCAGAAATACACATTTTTAAGTCCAGGTTTTGACAGTCCAGTGATATTACAGTCAGGAGAAATTGCACTACAGTTTTAGGGCACTATTTTAGAGCTGAAATCATGTTTCAGGTTCATAATGCAATGAATATTTGTTATAAATTAAAGAGATATTTTCACACTGGCACAGTCTAACTTGGAACATTGGAAAAGATGTGGAATTCTACAAAAAGAAGGGCCAAGTCAATTATTTATCTTTTTAAAATTCTGTCCATTCTAGGATTCTGTAATAAAAATCTTTAAAGCAGATATTTGACTTAAAAATGTTTTGGTCGCAACACGCTGACCTAAAGTTTAGTTACACTGAAAGAAAAAAGCCAATTTTTAGCTCTAAATTTTTATCTCTAAATGGTACAGTGATTCTGAAACAAATTAGGAGCTCAAAAAGTGGGGTTCAGAAAGCCTGCCCTCAAGGGTTTTCTTTGTACCACTTTGAATGTTTATATAAGAGTTACAGTCTGTCTGATATTACACACAGCTGCCTGTCGGGTTGTAAAATGCAGTCACAGGACAACGATGCATAGACAGGGTTGTGAACTAATTTGAAGGAAAATATGTGCATGAGCTGTAACTTTACAGGGTCAGTTTCAATTACTGGATTATACAGGATTCCTAAGGCCTTGAGTTATATCAGTTCAGTCAAAAACATTCTTTGAACTTTCTGTTTTGCTTAAATCCATAGTTTTTCAGAGAGACTGTGTCTTTAGAGAGGTTATAAAACATTTTTAAGTATCAAGTATCACAGCCACAGAGACTTATTCAACACAAAAGATTTTAAGAGTCTAAGGGGGAGGGAAGAGACTCGCCAAAATTGAAAATCCAGTCTTAGGTTAGTCTCTTTTTTGCTTAAAAGTAAAAGAAAGCAAAAGCTGAAAACCCGGACGTCAATTAATTCATTAATTAATAATTAATTCATTCCTTGCGAGGTTTAGTTGTTGAAAATGTAGCTCTTTGCTCACACGTCAGGGGAAATGCTGTTGAAAATTTCCACACAAGCAGCTCCACCATAAGGCAAACAGCAAGTCAGCATCACGGGTTGGAAGGCACCTCAGAGGTCTCTAGTCCTGCTCGAAGCAGGCTCAGCTGCATCAGGTTCCTGTCCAGATGAATTTTTAATATTTCCAGGGGCTGAGATTCCTCTTCTCCAGACCATCTGTTCCAGTGTTTGACCGCCAGCGTTGAAATACATCTTCCTTATTTTGAGATGGGATTTCTTGTGTTCCGGTTGATGTCCATTGTCTCTCATCCTTTCCCTGGGAGCATCTGAGACACACGGGGAGCCCCGTGGGGCTCCTGTTTAACTTCTCCACCAGAGTCTCCAGGTCCTTTTCTGCAAAGCTGCATTCCAGCCCCGCTGCCCCTGGCTCTGTTACGTGCCACCTGAGAGGCACAACGTGGTGGTTTTTCTATTCAACAATCCCCATCAACCCCGTCCTCCAGCCTCTAAAATTGTCCCCAGATAGCAGCTGGGCAACTGCCCTCAGTCTCCTTCACGGAGAGTTCCGTTTGCTACTGATCACCACCCTTTAAACTCTAAAGTCCAGGAAAATTTCCACCCACTTTATAGTCTACTAATTCAGTCCCCATGTAGATTTTCAGTGCAGTTTCTTTAAAGTCTCTAAATCGTCCAGAACTAAAGGGTAGAAAGCACCACAGTTTGTGTCTAAATAGTATTGAAAATTATATTAGTTACTTCATCATTTGTATTGATCTCTGGGATAGCCTTAATCTAGGTTACAATCTCCACTGTGAACAAAAAATAGCAAAATACATACTCGACTTCCAATTTTATAGAGGTACATAAAAATCTACTATTTGGTTCTGCATTGTTGGAAATACACCGTTTGCAGAATTTAAAAATCCTCTGTTAATAATGTCATTATGCATCTTCATGTTACATTGTGTGTTTGAGGGTGACAAGTACAGAACACCACTTATAACTACAATTTCTTTTATTTCTATAGGCACCTAATTATGTATTTAAAACCTTAGATTTGGGCCACCAGTTTAGAAATTGTCTGTGGGATTATAAACAACACAATTCAGGAACAGAAATACACTCCACAGAAGTGTTTAAACATCCTCCCGCAACCTAGAAAAATACTGGTAAATTTGTATAGTGTAGAACTGGTTTGCACTGGCATAATTTGAACGCAGAAGAGGGGGCAACAGCCTATATATTTATAATACAAGAAAAAGCATTGATAAATAAAAATTTCATATCCTATGATGGTTTGTGTTGAAAGGGACTTTAAAGCCCATCCAGTGCCACCCCTGCCATGGCAGGGACACCTTCCACTGTCCCAGGCTGCTCCAAGCCCCAGTGTCCAACCTGGCCTTGGGCACTGCCAGGGATCCAGGGGCAGCCACAGCTTCTCTGGGCACCCTGGGCCAGGGCCTCCCCACCCTCCCAGGGAACAATTCCTTCCCGATATCCCATCCATCCCCGCCCTCTGGCCGTGGGAAGCCATTCCCCCTTGTACGGTAACTCCAGGCCCTTGTTTGAAGACCCTCTCCAGCTCTCTCTCCTTTTGATCATTTTTGTGGCCTCCTCTGGATTCGCTGCACGAGTTCCATGTCCTTCTTCTGTTGGAGGTCGCAGAGCTGGAGGCAGCTCTGAAGGTGGGGTCTCGTGAGAGCAAAGCAGAGCAACAGAATCCCCCCTTCTCTGCTGCCCACACTGCTGGGGATGCAGCCCAGGACACGGGGGTTTCTGGGGCCACCTCAGGCTGAGCTACAACCCAAGTCCTTCTCCCCAGAGCCACTTGCAATCCTTTCCCCCTCCAGCCTGTACTCGTGCTTGGCTTTGCCCTGACCCAGGTGCAGAACCCTGCACTTGGCCTTGTTGAACTCCATGCAGTTTGCACAGCCCCAGCCCTCCGGCCTGCCCGGGTCCCTCTGGGTGCATCCTTTCCCTGCTGCAGGTGAACTGAACACACATCACAGACTGATGTCATCACCAAACATGCTGAGGGTGCCTCCATCCCACAGACCATGTCACCAACAAGGGCATTAAACTGCTCCACTTGCAATACTGACCCCTGAGGAACAAAATCATCAGTGGACATTGGGTCACTGACCATAGCATTCAGAGTTTGACCATCCAGCCAGTTCCATGTACGTCCATCAGTCAAATCCACAGGTCTCAAGTTTAAAGACAAGTATGTAATGTGGAGCAGTGCCAAATGCTTTGCACAGATCCAGTTAGCTGGTATTTCAAGCACTGCACAAAACAACATTTTGTACCTTTGTGCAGCTGCTGCCATGGCCTTTTACTGAGCAAATGATGTTGATAGCACTGGGTGACAAAAGCCACTGATGTCTAGCTAACAGTGATTAGTGGTTTCTCTTCCTTTAATGGATCACCCCCTTCACCTGCTCTAAATAATGGAACTAGAACAAGCTACGGAATATGCAAAGCTCAGCAGCAGCTCTTACACATTGCATGGAACTCTGGCGTGCACAGCGGTTTAGTTTTATGTTTGGTCAGAGCAGTGTTCAGGGAGGGAGGATAAATTAGCTATAGCCATAGGGGAAGGAGAAGGTGCAAATGAGATTTATTCCATTCACTGAAACTAATAGCAACATTTCAAGTTATCAAGTCCATAACAGGCTCGGTGATTCGTCCAGGATGACCGTTCTCTATTTACTTGAACTTTAAGACTATTTTTTTTAATCCTCTTTTCTTTCTCAGATTTCTAAAAATTGTCTTTAAATTATCTGAGAAGACTCTCAGAGATATAAATGATGACACAAGTTATGAGTGGTGAAATTAAAACACTTCTTAGCCGTCTTCTCGCTTAAATAGCTCCTCAGAGAGAAAGAAAAATATGGTTGTTCTTCAGAGTATTTCGCTTGTACAGTGCCATGTCAGCATACATATTATGCTATTCCATTTTCTTCTGTATGGAAAACGACTGCAGGTTGAACCTCCATGTTTCCTCCACAGAAGAAAACCCACCTGTTGGTGGCAAATCCTTCTGCTCCTTGCAGTTTCATCCTTATTTCCACACGCACCATCCAAACTGGATGTCAATCCTTCAAACACCCTAAATCCCAAGGGCTGTTTGTGATGGCAAAATAGGAAATAGTCGTAGGCAGGATTGTAATTTTCTTTGCCACTCTCTTCTGTCTTTTACCAAAATCTGACAATGTAGTCTTGTTATCAGAAATCTGTAAAAATACAAACTCCTTGACTCCAATGCAGCAGTAAGAAGCAGGCATTCTTTATTCGGCTGGATGCACAAGAGGATATCTCCTCTGAAATATCTGCATGCTGAGGACAGAAAAAGCTCCTGTTCAGACACTGTATTTTACATACATATTCATGTGTTTTCCCAGGAGAAACATACACGGGATAATAATTTCCCCCAAGCCATTAACACGTTTCCCCACCCCTCTATACACACGTTCTTCAATCCTAGGGGGTCTCTTTGGTGGTCAGAAACCCCAAAGTCATACCTGACCACCTGGTGAACTGGCAAAAGTTGGCAAAACTGGGCTGGTTGCTTTCCACTTCTTCTTCCTGCAGAACAAGCACTGCGTGGTTCCATAGGCCAGCGGATTTTGAAGAACGAGCATTGCTTGAACCCACCAGGTACAATTGGTTCTTCATCCGGCAACATTCTCCCACTTTAAGGCTTGGGAGGCTTCTTTTCCCTTCAAGCCTTCCTGAGCCTCACTCTACTTCTTTGCTAACCTCAAATAGGCTCCTCACCCTGCATTAGCAATCATGGGGTTTTTTATGCAGCTTAAAGCATCATAATTGCAGTTCTTAGTACAACTGCAATCATACTTCGCAAAAGCTCAATCAGTCAGAGAAAATCCAAGTTCTTCAAATGTTTTATTAAACCATCCATTTTCTAATCCTGTTCTTAATTCTCTGCTAGATACAGCAACAGGTTTTAATCTCTCTGATTATCCAATTTAGCAGTCACTTTTGAAACACGCACACAAGTGTTGTTTAAATTCAAATAACCACACACTCTATTTTCATGTAACAACAATAAATCTAGAGCCAGCCTGTTTCCTAGGCTCATTTAAGTTGTTGCTTGCAGTTGTTCATTTTTTTCAACAAATCCTAATTGAGTTGCATTAGCTAGAGTGCCCATTTGTCCATGTGTGCATCATAAGGAATAATTTCCTTGTATTCCTTTCAAATTTGCATAGGCGTTATTTCCTTCCCACACGTGTTCCCATATTTTTGTCAAATTACCCAGACTCCCCACAGAACTAGGTTTTCTGCTGAGGTTGGTATTGGTAAGCAAGCTGTTACAGAACTCTAAGCAGAAAAAACCCAAGTAATTCAAATTCCCCCCACAAGAAATAAAATAGAAAACGTGTTTCCTTCATATCTTCATATTTTCATGCAGAAAGGATTGTCAGGCAGGTCACAATGACAGGGGATTGCTGGTTTTACCCATGTGGGATGAAACCAAAGCTGTGATGAACCTGCCCCCAGAGGGAAGGATTTCTTCCTGATGTCTAATCTAAATCTCCTTCACCTTAAAGACACCGGAAAGGAAGATAAACCTTGAAATCTGAAAAACAGGGATTTAGAGGTTTTTCAGTAACATGTAAAAGTGCAGTTCAGGTGCTGCTCGGAAAAGTTTTATAAAATAATTGGTGCTGATAATCCCAATCGCTGGACAACCTGCACCAGTGCTTAAACTCCAGCGCTCTCAAAGTAAACTGCAAAGTTTGAAGCACGTTAAACAGTGCTGGAATTAACATGAACTTCTGTCTCAGTAAATTACTGCCTTAAGAATCCGTTCTAACCACTCACTGAACAAAATTATATTGCAGTTCAAGGGATAGTTTATTATTACTGCTAGGACCGTGTGTTAAATTACTTTACACCCATATTTGATCTGATACACAGATTTATAAATGTTAGATACAGGGTGAAGCATATCTGGGTTTAAAAATTAAGTATCCAGCTGGTGTTTATCATTGTAAAAGTGACGTTCAAAGATTGTATTATAAGAATATGGCGAATGCTATGCTGTAATAACATAATTTTGATTCTCAGAGGGGTTTTTCCCAGCAACTAAGACTAATCTAGATAATTTTTTTCCCTTGAAGGCCTGTATTATTTTGAGGAAGCCTGACAGATATGTCCATGTATAAAATAGTTTTTTCTGGGAAAACCCCTGCTATTACAGGACTTAGATGAAATATACAGCAACGTATTTTTACGCTGAAGTATGAACATGAGGATCAATGTCACATAAGTATATTTGCAGGCGTGTTTAGTAATAATCAAAGAAATTCAATTTTCCTATTACACGTCCGCTGTATATAAAACTGCCCAATAAAAATGCTTGATAGACAACCTTGGCAATAAATGTCTAATTTAGAAAATATGTGAGATATTCGCACTTGCAAATTTCCCTTTTACTTTAAAACATTGAAAGGGATCGTTTTGCAATCTCCTAGTAGTATCTAAAAACAAGGAGGTAAAATTAATAAGTAATAGGAGTATAAGAGACGTATTCCAAAAGATGGGATTGAATGCAGAAGTTTGTAGGGATGCCTTCATAAATAAAGAACATGACATAATAATATACCACGAGAAGTCTGTGGAATGAGCAAGAAAAAGCATAAGGAAGTGTGAAATAGGCAACAGCTCTGTGCCTTTGGAGGGGAGAGTGAGAAGACTAAATTAAAACTATTAAATCAAATTTAATTAATCAAACATAACAGCTATTCTTGTTTCTTATTTCAAAACACAGATTAATGACTTTATTTTCGAACTTGTTTCTTTGGGCGTTTTTTGCCTTTTATTTCTTGGTGGTAGCTCTGAAGTTCATAAACCTTTATATTTAATTTAAACATATGGTTGAAATTGCAGGGAAATCCCCTCTTCAGAAACAGAAGCAGAAATACCACTGTTCATACTAAATTAAATTTTCCCTGTAGAAAATATTTAGGATAGTTTCAGCAGCCAGAGTAGCAGAAAAACAGAAAATAAAATGCTTTATTCCAAAGATTAATAAGTACAATTTTTTGTTATCACTCACAGGAAGCAGTTTCTTTATTTGCATAAAATTCTTACCATCAGAAAAACTGTCCAGATGTTCATGAGACTGCGATTATTTGCAATTTTTACTGTGTATCCAAGCTAAGTTTCGGTCTGAAATGTTTGCCCTGGTGGACTTCATTCACCGAGGCACACACAGAATGAATTAATAGGAATAGCTGAACTCCAAAGAGATTCCTGAATTCTCTACATTTTAACACCTTTCTTTGGATCCTTTCCCAGAACAGGAAAGCCTATCTAGTAACTAATATTTGGAAATAGATATATGTGCCCCTTGGAAAATATTTAACAGCAGTGCTCTGCATTTATGCTTTATTTTGCTGATTAAAAGCACAGTAATAATTCCTTCCTTCAGTGGCTCTTATTAACTTCCCTGGAAAAATCTTCTGTAGGAAAGATGGTCTTACAACATTTGGCTGGGTTTTTCACGCAGGAATTCATTCTTCTTGCAGCAAAGACCCGTGAGAAAAAAGGGAAAAACTGGAAGGGCACGATGTGACTGTCATGGTTTGCTACCTTTTCTCTGACAGTGACCCCTGACAGGGCCACCTCAGCTCGTTCATTACCTAAATGGGTAATATTTCAAAATCTAAAATGTAGTTAACATAAATAATATCTATATTGTTTATCCACCAAAGTGTAGATATAATTTGCATTTTTAGATTAAAGTGACATATTTTTTAGTAATTGAAATAATTCTTTTTATAACAATAGTTTATTATTAGGATGCCAATAAAGCTCAAAATGTGCAAATTATTTTATATCACTGATTTAAAGGTATTCTGTGTTGAATGAAAAGGAAGAATATTAATTATGGAAACAAATGCGGTTATTGAATTGAAATATAACATGTTTGTTAACATTTTAGCTTACAGGTTAAAAAGTTCAATTTCTAAGAATGTGAGAGCAAAATTTTGGGGCAGCTGAAACATGTTAACATTCAGCTTGATTACCGGACATTGAAGTCTTAAAGTCTTAAGGGACTTAAAACCTTAAGTCTTTAAGTCTTATAAAGACGGAAAGTCTTAAAGTCTAGACATTTGCTTTGAGATTTTTCAATGAAAAGTCTATGAATATTACAATGAATAGTATTTAATACTTTGGTCTTTTTTCCACCCACACGCATTTGTTAATGTCATCTATTAAAGGCTAAAATTCATCTTGAGTTTTCTTGACTCCTTTGGCTTATGTCAAAGCCTAAGCACTAGTTAACTGTAACTTTTAGCATGTTAAGAAAGTTGGAGATAATTTGGCTTTCACTTTGTAGATAAAGTAGATATACGCTTCAATCCGATTGGCAGGCACTGAAAATAGGTTAATTACAGAATTAGGAGGCAGATCTGTGTTTCAGAATTTTAGGGTGTGCAAACAAATGAAACTTGTGCCACCCAAAACTCTCCTCCTCCCCCTTTTGGTTGGGTGGGGAGTCTGTGCAAACCTGGCCTCAGCAGATGCGTCTTTGTTGGCGCAGCTTTGTTACACAGTTTTGCTGTAAAGGGCAAAAGTCCTTCACAACCATGTTTATAAGCCATGAACCACAACATTTCAGTCTCTGACACTGCCCATGGCAGGGGGTGGAACAAGATGGGTTTTAAAGGTTCTTTCCCATTCCAAACCATTCTGTGATTCTCTACGTGATTGCCTGATTCCAAAATTCTATGATTTATACCTTTTTGCTTTTGATCAACTCCAGACTTATTATTATTTTTTTTTTTTTGTCTTACAAATACTAAAAGTTTCAAACGCCGTATAGAGTATTTGTACAGGTGAGACAAGCCCTGTAATCATCACCTGTGTTCACTGTCTTCCTGACATCCCTGGGTATAAAATCACCTTGTTTACTGGAGCCATGCATTGATAAATGGAGAAGACAGCGTATAGACGAGACACCAGGCAACGGACAGCGAGGGGATGGTGGATTCACCATATATTGATTATTCAGATGGGAGAGACACACTGGCCAGTAATCACATGATAAACAGCACACCTCTGACCCTGATTATAGGAGAAAAATCTGTGACATTACTAAATTAATGTAATTTCCTGTGTGGTAGTTACAAATGTGTTAATATTACTACCCACATAAAATAAGGCCAAAATAATACACGTGTATAAAATGTACTTCGTGTATTTCTGCAGTAATTGTAAGATACATATGAATACAATGGGGAATTTTAAGCTGTTAGCAATACACATTTAGGGGAAAAAAAAAAAATTACATCACTGCTTTTTCCCCTTCAGCTCAAGCAAGAGCCTGTAGCAAGAGCCTTGTTTTGTCTGTGATGTTTCCAAACCAAGAGCAGTTATAACTCATTGCAGGTGTGGATTTGAAAGCTAGTCCGGGCTCAGCAGGTTTATGTCATGGTTAAGGCTCTTCAAAATATTTTCCTGCAATAGCTTTCTCTTAAAGCTCCACCCAGGTACAAGGATTGCAGTAACTGTATGGTCATCCACTTGAAGTACTGAGTGTTGTAGTCATCTCCTGTTCATCCTCAGGCTCATTGCTCCACAGACTATTAACAACTGATAGTTCTTAACTAAACAACCATTTTAACTACAGCTCAGGTCCTGGTGAATTACTAGTAATGATATGTTATAAAATCATTGGCCAAAGTGCTTGCTAAACTGTCTGAAATGTAATATATTCTCCATAAAAATGTTCTGCAAACAAATTTTGTTTGCTCTTTTCAAATGTCTTTAATTCTTTAAAGTAGTTGCTAAAATCTTACACAAAAAGAACAATTTTAAGAAGTTGAGATCTAACAATTTTCCCAATCTTGCCAGTGATTTAGTTAAGACGGAGCTGTGATTGGTTGTCTCAGGTTAGAGACAAGGCCAGGAGGAAAACGCCCCAAATGAATGCCTCCCCCAAAGAAACAGGCTCCCCACCACAACACAACTTCTTGGATGGAAGTGAAAAATAAAAACCTGTTCATTTAACAAAACAGACAAAGCGCCCTGCAAGGAGGCACGAGGAAAGGGGAAAAGGACTTAGTGTTCAAAACAACTCAGAGCTTCCTGGCTGTGGAGTCTGGCTTAGGGCAACAGGAACACATTGCTGGGTATAAAAAGTAAAAACAAATGATGGGGAATACAGGATTATCATAACGTCACCCCAAGACATTGGTGAATGAGGATTCTGATCTCAGTTCTGTTGATGCAAGCTTACAATAAATACAGAGAAATAATATATTTATAAAATATAGGACTATCTCCAGAAGAGAATATCTGTCAGAGCCAAATTAAGCCCACTTCTAAAAACTGAATCACATCCCTGCATGCTGGTAGCTGGACCTGCCATCAGGCTTAGGCACAGCAGCATTGGAAAGAGCCTGTTACGGTATCCAGCAAAAGCTCTTTGAAGCCTGTTTGACATCTTGCTTGTTCAGGTAACACATCCATAGCTGCTCTTACACACGCCAGGTCCCTACGGCACTGCAGCTGAAACGGACACATCCTTACAGTTCAGGAATTTGTCCTACTTTATTAAAGACTGATTGTTAGCCATTCACTCCGAACTGTGAGTAGCTACTACCTGAACCAGTGATGTTGTGTTACTCATACAACCACCAGCACGCCAATGTGAGTGGTCTTGTACATGCTCTTCATCAGACCAAATATTCAAATGTGATTCATGGAGTTTATAAGCTAACAAATTTTAGAGCCCTAGCCAGGCAGTGTTGCTAATTTGATGCTAATATAATGAGCTGACCATCTTTCATTTTCTCTGAAGTTGTTTATTACCGTAATAGGGCCTCTTACTCATTAAATCTTGTCAACATAACTGATGCTTAATACAGTAGCTAAAAGATTATTAAGAAAAATTGCTGCCAAGCACACGATGGAATGAATAAACCCTTCTGCTGAAGGTGTCTTTTGGGGAAGAATCTCATTTCAATACCACGTGAAGATTTGGTTAATTGTTGCCACCTGAATACGATTCCCAGAAGACTCCAACAAAATGAAATCAGGAGATTGAATGAAATTTGAGCAGCAGAAAAATAACACTGTAAAGTTTTCAAAAAGTGTAAGGAAAGTGAAATTGTTTCAGAGGAAAGATAAATTGAAACCTGCTGAGCAGGTACATCAAGCAGGTGTGCTCCATAAACCAGGGCTTGTAGGCAGCAAGTGCCACAGGTCCCCTGAATGCCCCTCTGCTCACATCTTAATTCCACAGTGGCAGACAACACTCTTAAGTGTAGCATGATTTGTTATTTTCAAGGTTTTGATCTACAAAGAAAAAAAAAATGAGTGGCAGTCTCAAATAAGGGGGATAAGCAACATTTGAAAATAGATCTGAAAACGAAAGTTCTGTTCCATCTAATGAGCAACAGCTCTCAGCACAAACTGCTGTGGCGTGGGTCACTCTTTTTTTTTTTTTGGTGGTGTTACCCTCATCTGGAATTGGCTGAGGCTTAGCCAGAGGCACGTCCATCTTCAGAGCCGTCAGGGATTGGCTCTGCAGGACATGGTGGAAGCTTCCAGCAGCTTCTCACAGAAGCCACTCCTGTGGCCCCCCCACCAAAATATCAGGCCTTGCAGAGCCAACACAACAGTATACAGCAGAGTTCATTTAGGTTCTTTCCTATCAGTCTTCCTAATTTTTGAATTCACCTAGCTGATTAATTGTCAAGGTATCATTATTAGCCATACTATCATCATTCATGTCGCGTGAGGCTTACATTTCTGAGTGTTCAATACAATGTGACTTCGACAAAGGGTCACAGTTATTTTAATACTGACAGTAGAATCAGTATAATTGTGATTTATTAGGATAATTCACTGTTCACTGCATTTTAATAACCTTTTTTTAATGAGAATCAAGAATTGGGCCAACATCCTATATAAGGGATGCTACTTAAGGATATGATCTGGGGAATGGTATAGGTTATATTCTTACCTGCTTTAATTTTGGTTACAGTCAGAGAGTAATGTTGAATTATTTGAAGGGAGCAACTAACAGAGAATTAGAAAATGTGCTCTGGATTTATGGATCTGGAGACATAATGAGACCTAATTTCTCTCAAAAGTTTCTGAAGTGATTAATTTTGTTGGATTCATTAGCTGCTATTGTGATCTTAATGATAGATTTTTCAGTGCTCGTATTCTCTTTGAGGCATCCTGCTGTTGTTCAGTGAATGACATTAAATCTCCACCGAGACAGCGTTTAGCTCACCCTGTGCTGTCCATTTTTCTGAGCACACGTGCCATTCGTAACAAAGAGGGTAAAATTCCTGTTGCTGACCAATTCACAACAGTGCACAACCATCAGAGGATCTGTTCGATATCCCAAGGCAAAGGGAGTGTTGAGAGATGCCAGGAATAGCTGTTGTGTCATGTCTGTATTGTCTGATAGCCTGAATTGTCCTGTCCTAGAGCAGCCTGTGCTACAGTAGAGCACAGAGAAAGAAATCACATAATTACATTGAAACGTATTTTGTTGTGAAAAACTGGTGATGGGGTTCATCACCCCCAATGATGCTTTCTTACTTGATCATCTGTATTGGAAGTCAAAAATTACGACAGTGGCAAAGAAGAACACCAACTCTAGAGTGCTAATTAAAATGTACCGGCTCAATAGATCTTAGTTCATTTTCACATGGAACCTCATTAAGGCAAAATGATCTGTACAAATTAGTCTTTCCAAATAGAACCACTGGCAATTGTTAATGAGGTTTCCATGTAACCTATCATCTGTCAAATCACAAAACTAAACCAATCAAAGACACACCGTGCTAGATTATGTCTAATGTCTATTTGTGTAATTGGGTGATTGGTTCATTTTTTTTTAATGTAATCTTGTATTACACATGTGACTTCAGGATTTAGTGACCTGCTCTCATCGATGTCAATATCTGCATGTTTAAACAAAAGTGTATTTAAATTTCTATTTATAACTGTTGGAAGAATAGACTTTAATTTATGTTCTGTTCACATTCTAGGCAACCAAAGTCTTTCTAGCGGTGCTGCTCTGCCCCTCCATCCCACTTTAGACACACCCCATGGTCCCAGGGGAACAGCAGAGTCACTCCCACCACTCAGTGTGTCTGAGTCCTGGCTGAAGGGTCAGCCCTTGAGCTGTAGTTCCCACTCCAGGCCAGCATTCCATACAGAGTGCATCAAGGTCGAAACATCAAACATGAACCTCTTACTGTGTTTAAATTGTTTCTTCAGTTCACAATATTTTTATGTTTTGTGAAATAAAATTTTATTCCAAAAGTTACTAAATTCATACCTGCAAACTCCCTAACTGTGAGCCACTTGACCCGATTTAGTCAACTATAGATTTAACGTTCTGATATTGAGATTAGCAAGTATATCTGAACATCAGGAATTTTTATTTAGCATCCACCAAATAAAAAGAATCCATGCCTCAAAGACACCATTGGATTGTTTTCTGGAGCAACATGGAACCAGGAAAGAAGCAGTGTGTTTCTGTCACCCATTTCTTCCCAGGAGCAGTTATAATATTATCTAGTAAACAGTGCAAGTTTTCCCACAGAACTGATATACCAAAGTATTAAATTTAATTTGAATTCCAAAAGGTATTACTACTTTTAAGAATAACGCATTCTTGTCTCTTCTATTAATATTTTGTTGTTGTTTTAAAAATCAAATACGGCTCCTTGCCACGTAGAGGAGAGTGCTCTAGAACAGATTGGGCAATCAAAGTTCTGTAAAATGTAGATCGAATTCAGAACTGCTATGACACTTTTCCCTGAAAACCATATGAGAGGCAGATCTTTTAAATTGTATTTACATAAGGGTAACTCATGAACGTAAATACGAGTCTGTAAAACACAGAACAAACACAGTTCACAGTATCAGAATTACATACTACTTCGACTGGGAACAGAATCACAGAGGAATCTTTTCTCTAAAAATGAACATTGAACTCCAAAACTCCATCATGTTTGATAAAGCAGTGCTTCTTAGATTATAATGCTGTTTTGAACACAATTGGAACTATGTTTTCAATTCCCACATCATTTTAATGCTGAGATATGTCAGAGGTATTTCCAGTGTTACAGCAGGAACTTCAGAAACAATGGGTTTTTCCTAGTCACAAAGCCTTTCCCGTATCTTCTTTTTCTGTGTTTATTGTTCAACTTTTAAAAAATATTTTCCTTTTCTTCATCTTTAATGTAGCTGTCAATATCCCCGATCAGTAGTCAAGCCTCAGGCTGTCTTGAGACACTGAAGGAATTTGCTTCAAGAACACATATATATGAAAAGTTAATTTTGGGACAAGCCTCAGGATGAAAGGCTGGAGTGGCTGAAACCTGCAAGCACATTTTGCAGGCTTAGAGATTAGTTTTAATAAGAAGAATTGTCTTCGTTGGCTTTCTGTATTCCCTCTTTGCCTTTTGTTATTTCAGCCTGAACCTGATGCTGGCGTCTGGTTTTGTGATTTTGGTAGAATGAGAATCCAAGATAAAAAGTGCAATAAGGTATTTCTTTTCTCTCACCCTTTTCAATTTAAGGCCCCTTTGAGCAGGAGCTGTGAAAGTAGCTCACAGGTTCTATGATTACTGTTAAGAATAGCAAATACAGCATCACCTATTTCTCATCAGTGGTTTCATATGTGTCTGGGCTCTCCCAGCAGCAGATTTCAAATCTGAAAAAGCTTAGAGGGGTGCCTGATGGTGAATTCCTCCCTTGGTGTTACCTTGGTAGGAAACTCTATGCAAAAAGTAGATGGAGTAATGTTTAAAGAGTTTAGAATTTTGCCATTATGGGGATTCTTGTGAAACTTCAATTCAAGCCTCTCCTGTAGTTTTATAATAAAATCTTACTGAAATACTATACTTTAGAATTCAGTGGACCAGATCTAGGCTTTATTAGGATGAATATTTGTGGCAAGTGAAAAGCCTATTTTATTAGATCTAACTAGATTTTCTAATCATTAAGTAGCATCTCTAAGCACATTTTCCAGGAAGAGGAGCTGTCTTTTTCTTTCCCAATATGATTTTAACTATCTGCATTGTGATATTAGTCTTTAAGCATGAAGGCACAAATGAATCAGTACTGACCAGATTGTATCACGTGTAATTTATTGGCATTGCCTGCCTAAACCAGTGTCTTTCTACGAAGCGTCAGAGGACAAGGCAAGAGCTACAGGCATCATTTATCTGCTCATTTTTTCTTTGCCGTGGTCCCAGACACCATCCTTCTCGTTAAATTGGGGAGACACAGATTTGCTAGATGGACTGTTTGATGGATGAGGAATCGTATGGGCAGTCACCTCCAAGTAGTTGCAGTCCTATGATTTTTCACATCCAAGATAAAGAATATATATTCTATTTTTACCTCATGCGGTGGAAGTTGTGCCTGCTCATGGTATGGAGGGTTGGTCTAGAGGATCTTTAAAGATCAAGCCAAACCATTCTATGATTATATTTTAAAACATACTTACTAGAATGGAAAATTACTATTTTCCCATAATGTAAGCAAACTCCCACTGCTTCCAGAAATTTTATAACTTTGATTAAAATTCTTCGGTTCTAAAAAGTGCAACTGCCATGAGCAAGTGCTAATACAGAAATTGAGGGAAATGTGAAGTCCTATGATAAATTGACTTCCTTTCTTGATTACCATGGCAATATAACCTCCCTATGGGGGAACCTGTCTCATGTTATATCTATATAATTGCAGGAGTCCTCTTTAGTACCAAAGCACACACTCTCTCAGTTTTCTGTCCTGTACAGGGAAGGTAAAGAATATTTTCTGAAATGAAGTGCATCTGATTGTCTGATTGTTTGGAAAGGACTCTATGTAAGGATTAGGGATTCAGCAGCTCTGGATAAAGCATGCATTCAGACAGGGCATTGTTTTCAGCAGCATTCATTGCTTCCTAATTTTGTGAGCAATGCAAGATCTGATTATCAAGAAAACAAATCAACAAGCAGCCTGCTGAGAAGGGTCCTTATCCTGCATTTGCCTGGTGCACGGATTTCAGATGTACAACACAAGCTGATTTGTGGCTTGAAGCAAGAAGCAAAAGAGTCTCTTGGATATTGAGGTTTCTGAAAGATGTATTACTGTTCAAAGACCCTGAGGTCACCTTGAACCACCTGAGTGTTAGGGATGAACTCAGGATCACTTTTAACCTTGCTGGATTTGTTTGCTCAACAAACACAGTCTCAGTTCAAGGTATCTTCTACCTCCAGGCACAACTGATCTAGCAACAGATGTCAACCCGTATATGAGAAATCCCTGATGTTGATTAAGTCCCATTTTTCTTTGTGTCCCCTTTCCTACTTCCTCTCTTCTATTTCTTTCACTTCTCTTTAGGTGTATTTTTCAGGCTAAGGTTCACCTACTCTTACCTATTGACGATGTCTGTGGCACATCCCGAGGCATTTCATAAAGACCAAGTCATCACAATTACATCATTATTGATATGATACATTTTCAATCTAATTCCAGTCTCACTAAAGTGCAAATGATCATGCTTTTGAAGCTGTCCGTGATAGTAGTCTGCTATTTACCTCAGCGATCCTGGTTTTATTTAGTTTTATTTACTTCATTTTTTACTAAAGGGTGTTTTATTACTTCTAAGTATTAGATTATTGAGGAACAGATTTTTCCTCTCTGTGTGAGCTATATCAGCAATGATTTATTGTGCTTGAAAACCAGAAATAAATTATCCTGGTTTTATCCTTTAACCTGCAAGTTGTTGCAGAAATATACCTAAATGTCAAGCCATTTTGGTAGAATGTGAATGGAGTTACCCAGAATAATTTCAGCATCTTAACATTCAGATAGAAAATTACTCAGAGGATATCTCTGGATTATATCTGATTTGTTCTATTGGACAGGCGGTGAGAAATTCTTCATTCATAACTCAGCTTACACTTCTACAGAGGCATAGATGAAATGCTCTGTTTCTATTTTATATGCAAGCAAGAAATACTAGTTTTCTGCTGGATTCATGATAAGACATTGTGTTATTCCATACCTCCTTAGGTTATTGTCAGGGCAGGGGAAATGGGAGTGTCTCTTCCGAGAAGGATGTTGAAGCGTGGCATGTGGAGAGAAGCTGTCCACCATTGTTTTCATGTGTCCCAGGCCTGGTGAGCATTTTGCATATAAATCATCCTCTCTTTGTACACTGTTGTTGTTAATACCGTTGGTGTTACTGCTTGTTTTCTTATCTCATTGCTGTTTACAGTAAATTGTTCGTATCTCAACCGCTGATTTTCACCTTTTGTGCCTCCAGTTCTCAACTCCATCCTCAGCTCAGAAAGGTGGGGAGCAAGCAAGTGGCATCTGGTTTGGGAGAGTCTCACTGAGGGAGTCACTGAACTGGGGAGTCCAATTCCTAAACCATAACAGAAATACAGCAATACTGACTATCTCTTTAAAAATGCATGAATATTGGTTTTATAGTGTCTGCTCAATGGCATCAGACAAAGGCAATGGAAGAAATATCCAGCCTGAACAAGTTCCAACAGAAGGCGTCTACTTTACGCCTCCGTATTTCTTTTTTGAGGAAGAGATAGACCTGTCTCCATGTAGACCTATGGACGTCCAATCCCCAACAGATCTCTGAGACCAAAAAGTGCAGAACTCTGAACTGATGATGGGTTAGAGCATATGAGGCCACACAGCAATGTTAGGGCTTCATGGCTTAGATAAATTGCCTGACCACATAACCAGTTAAATTTGTGTTTTTCAGTATTAAATGAGGATTTTTCCTGGGATTCAGATTCCACTCAGTTTTACCTACTGACCTAAAGAAACATTTCCAGATGCATATGCAGATGTGTGAACAATAATGTGAAAGAAATGTGAAGTCCCCAAGGACATGATCTGTTTTGAATATTAAATCAGAGATCCATGCCCTCAAATTTTGACAGTGAATGTATTTGATGAGGCTCTTACTGTGTAGGTAGGTTGTTAAGTGCCAGATGTTAAAAAATTACTGTAGAAACTTAAAATTCACAAATTTCTTGAAATTATAGGCTGTAGTTTCCTTTTGAGTGTAATGCTTGATGGGAATGATGTTACCAAAGCATAGCTCATCCACTGCAGAAATTTCAGAAACTGAACATGCTGATTTTAAAGCTATTTTCCCACCAGTTCTGTTAAGACTGTAAATTGCACAGCTACATAGGATTTTTTTATTTCTCTCTTTACATAAGATTAGCATCAGAATAAATACAAACCGGAAATCCCAGAAGAAACTACAAATCTTATGAGACTTTTATCCAACTTTTTGAGTCTCAAACCAGCACAAATACTTTGGATAAACAAGCATTCAGATGCTACTTTTTCCTAGCTTCCAGTGTATCTTTTCAGATTCTTTTATAAAGATAAGCTGTAAAATATTTTGCCATTTTAGACACTTGTTGTTTAATGTTGTGTTCTTAAAATATGTAAGATAAAATCTTGCTCCATGCTATTCTCTTTTTAACAGGTTGAGTGCCCAAATACCTGTACAAATCTAAACCTCCATTCTTAATCATCTTCACACTCTCTGAGCACAGTGAGAATAATCCTTCACAACAGTTCTGTGCCATTAAGCATGGGTTGTTTCTGCTTGCAAGTTGACTTTGCTTACAGTTGGCTGGATGTGAAGTAGAGAACATTAACATTGTGGATTTATTTGTGTTATGCTGTAAATGTCAACAAATTCTGCTTGCAGATATACCTTTATGACTATTTTTAGTCAGTGGACTTTAGGGAAATACTCAGGTAAAAAGATGTACTTGGGAAAAAACACCTGAAATTCCTTTTGCAAAAAATAAAAAATAAAAAATAAAAAATATTAGTTATTTTTTCCCATCAGTATATTTGCTTTGTCCCTTCAGCATGTCCATGGGAAGTGGATAATTACCAGTGAAGCTGTTAATAAAGGCATAACACAAACATTCAAAGTAAGTCTGAAGGACCTTCCTGCTCCTCCTTGGTGGTTATCTCCCCAGCTACATCCTATAGTATCCCTAACCTACAAAAGGCTGGCTGTTTTCAAAGCCAAATATCACTCCTGGAAGGAAAAAAAAACAGGTCCAAACTGCATAGTCTGGGAAGAGAAAGCATGAGAATTTAATAAAGGTATTCATTCTAAATATGTAACCTGACCTCAAAAGCATTTGTCACATAACTCAAGGTGCAAGGTTTCAGTAAGAAGGTGTCTGAATTCCTAGCTTTAATGCCAGGGAAATTGGCTTATAAGAGAGGAGATATTGTCACCTTTTAAGCTGGCCATATATCTGTTGAATACTCAAAGGGACTTGCCATGATATTTGGTTTACAAAAGGATAATTCTTAGCCTATTGATTTGTGATCTCTTGAGAAAAAGGCTCTATTTCTTTCTCCATCTATGTCTGCTACCATTAAAGTGATATATTAAATCTCACATGTAAGTATTTTAAAGGGTATATTGAATTGCACAAGCATGTCATAACTCCTCCTATAGCACATGGGTAAGTGAGGGTGGACATATTCAGTCTCCCTAGAAAAAATCTTGTACTTAGTAAATATTCTTCCTGAATAATTCCCTTTTGAAGGCCTTTTTGCCTTTTGCTAAGCCTTTTATTAGTTGACAAATTTTCCTATCAGTATCTAAAAGTCTTTGGCTGTGGTGATTTCTCTCTCCTCTCCAAAGCAGCAGTTCAGTATATTTTTTTAGCAGCCAAGGCATAGCAGAAGATAAACAGAAAGCAAGGGGGAAGCAGGTCTTTCCCAGGATGCAGAAAAATCATTAAGTGGACAATAAAGCTTAGAAGAGCCTGTCACAAAGGATGATTTCATTCCAATACCACAGCTCTTTGAGTAGTCCAATATGCAAGAAAGAAAAGACACCAGGCAGCCTGATGATCATTGCCAGTCTCCAGCTCTCTGCTGACTCTTCTGAGGCAGGACTCATCAGCAGACAGCGTTTGTGTTCTCTCGTGCCTGCTTTGCAGCGTGTGAGCAGCGCACAGCAGCTCTGCGAGGGAAACTTCACTGCAGAGAGCTTGTGCTTCTGGGCTTTTGACCTTTACGGAATGATGCTTTCTTTGGGTCCTTAAACTGGAACACCCAGGACACTCCTCTCTCTGCTGAGGGTGAAGGAGCTGCTACTTCTCTTATTGTTTCCAGTAGATTCCAGAGGAATTGCCGTGGAGTAACTTCCACCAGCTCTTTTACCTGCAATTTCCTTTTCCTTCTGCAGACTTCTCCTGTGCTGGGATGACTGCCCTGCCGTTCTGGCAGCCGGTGATGTGTCGGTGTGAATTGCCAGCCAAGTGAGGCCTCACGTGGGAATTCCCAGCTGGCGATCCCTCGGTGCCAATTCCAGCGGCGATCCCTTGGGCTCCCGGTGAATTCCCGCTCCTGAGGAGCAGCAGCGCCCGGAGGCGCTCGGAGCGCTCTGTGGAACAAGGGGGGCACCTGGCGGTCGCTGCCAGCACGCACCGGCTACCAGCCGGGCCTTGGATTTCCTGTCCTGTGATGGGAGCATGGAAAAAAATCACTGATCTTCTACTTACAAATCAAAGCACCACTCCTTTGGAGAAGTAAAGTGCTTTACGCAGAAGAATTATTTCAACCTTGTAGCATTGTTGTTAGGAATTTTAAAATACAATTCCATTTTACAGCCACGTAAACCGAGCAGGCATTAAAGGGTGTGTTCAAAGTCCCCCAAAATTTCTGTGAAATAATTAGGAACAGAACCTCATTTCGACTACAGTGGACTTACTCTTCCTGTAAGCTACACTATGGTGAATTGTCAGGAAGGAAATCATCTCCACCATTGCTGATGCAGTGTAGCAAAGAACCCCGTCCTGGTAACACCGGGTTTGCAGTCCACAGCTGAGAATGGAGAAGGTGAGAACCAATGATCAATCCTCCTTCTGCCAAAGGGTTAGTCACGTTGCAGGATGTCTGGATAACCAGAAACGTATTGCATAGAGGTTCCCTTCAACATGCACACCAGGCATGGTTCACCTGAGTTTGCAGATCTCCTGGCAACTCCACAGAATGTTTTCCTCGGCACAGTTCCCCCACAGCCAATACTGATTAGGGGCAACAGTTGTGCTGAAGTCACAGCAGCCCATGGTGCTGCTCAGCCAGTTGTCAATAATGGCATGCAAGGTTTGCAGGTGCAGGATGGACCCCACTGCATGGTTTGCAGTTAATCACAGGATGGACCACAGCCTGAAAAATTCTGGTTGGATGTAGAATGCTCTTCACCAAGGTGGCACTGGGTAGTTGGTGCTTGAGAGATGAGCCCAAACCTGATAAAAGTTTTAGATGCATGGCCCCGCAATTCCACCAATTCCATCATTCCCAGCAAACAAACCTCTTGGTTCCCCAATACAGAATGCTGAGTACAAATCAAATAATTGGTTCCCGTTGAACATTCACTAGCATCTAAGATGCATTAATTAACAAGTTAGAATCCCAGCCAGCAAGGCTCTGAATTGTCCCTAAGAACAGTATCCAGAGCATTTTTGGGGTGGCCTAATTGTGGCCTTCCAGTTCCTGAAGGGAACATACGGGAAAGATGGAGAATGACTATTTACAAGGGGCTGGGGTGACAAGACAGAGGAGAATGTCTTCCCACTGCCAGAGGGCAGGGTTAGATGGGAAGAAATTCTTCCATGTGAGGGTGGGGAGGCCCTGGCACAGGCTGTGCAGAGAGGCTGTGGCTGCCCCATCCCTGGAAGTGTTCCAGGCCAGGTTGGACAGGGCTTGGAGCAGCCTGGGATAGAGAGATGCGTCTCTGCCAATGGCAGCAGGGTTGGAACTGGATGATTTACAAGGCCCTCTTCTAACCCAAACCATTCTCTGATTTTCTGATTCTATGAATGCAGACAACTACTACAATAACAATAATTTCAAAGGATAATGGTGATCATCTTCAAGAAACAACATTCAAGAGGAAAATACTCTCTGCACAATGATGGTTCGTGCAATTATAATCTCTTTCTTCTACAAGGTCATGAAATTAAAATTTATGTTAATCACAGCCCATGGCAATGACTATACTAACAAACTGTTCCACTAATTATATTTAGGTATTTAGATTACATTAGCCAAGACATTTTATGCAAAGATTTGAATATTGCCTATATCTCATAAATAGTAAAGACTATTAATGGAAATAATACATGCCTCAACCCACAATTACAGCAATATGTTTTAATTCAGTTGCTTAACACACAAGTTTTAAAATTGAATTAGGAAACATAGATACTAATCAGTGCTATGAGATTCATACTTGTTTATCTTTGAACTTTTTTTTTTTTTCTTTTTTTTTTTTGAAGATGGAAATTCAAGAAATGAAATTAAATATCTTCCCTTTTCATAATGGAAGGATTTCTTCAACAAGTATTACAGCTCTTTGAATTCCCCTCTGACCAAACTAGTATCACAGATATCAGTGTTTTACCTTCCGCCCATGAACCTGGGGATCCATTTCAGCTCAGGGCTGAGCCTCTGCCCAGCACTGGTGAGCACCTCTAGTGCTGCCTCCAGTTCAGAGCTCCTCAGGTCAGCAGAGTGCAGTGAAGGGCCATGAAGATGATGGAGGGCCTGGAGCAACTCTGCTATGAGGAAAGATGAAGAAAGGTGGAACTATTGAGCCTGCAGAAGGCTTAGGGTGATCTTATAAATGTCTACAAATACCTGAAGGGAGGGGGCAAAGAAGATGGAGCCAGGCTCTTTTCAGTGAGCCCAGTGACAGGACCACAGTGAGTGGGCACAAACTGAAATACAAGAGGTTCTCTTTGATCTCCAGGAAACACTTTGTTATTGTGAGGGTGACCGAGCACTGGAATGGCTTGCCCAGGGTGGCTGTGGAGTTTTCCTCCTTAAAGCTTTGTAAAACTACTGAGACATAGCCTTCTTTTTCATTCCTATTCACAACCTAAAAGAAAAATAGAAAATGCAAAAAAATCCTTTTTGCTAACACTTAAGAAAACAATAAAAGTCAAACTGTGGTAATTTTTTAAATACATGTTTTATATCCATTGATACATGTTTCAGAAGTTTTGGCACATTATTACCAAACTAAATACTTCTACTAGTCATTCCAGATAAGAAGATGCAAGTTCAATTACATATTACATTTTCCTTACAGTTTAGCAATATGACAAAGTAGATAATGTACACTTCTTTTCTTAAAAATTCATTAACTGAAATATTCATGAAAAAGAAAGCTTTCAAAGTCCTCTTATAGTATTCTCTATTAATGCCTTTTACTGAGAAAATTTAATTAAAGTCAGTAAACTCATAGAGAGAAAGAATAAATTCAAGTACATCTGTTTTGTGCAATTAGCATAGTCCTTTCCAAAAAACCAAAACGCAAGCACCCAAAAACCACCAGTACAAAAGCTGTTTGTAATGACAGTTGACAAATGATTTTGAACAGCATTCTACCTGGACCAAATCAAGTGTCTTGTAAACCATGAGGATTATTTAATTCCTTACAGAAGTGTCTATGCCATGATACCATTTTATGAAATATTTAAAGGACATTTACAAAGCTAGGGAAGGACAACGAGTTAAAACCCCATAAGACCGCTCACAAAAGTAAATAATTCACATCTCCTTTCATTTTATATCTCTTTCCTCACCTGGGGAAAGTTTTCTTTCCAAACCTGCATGACTCACAGTACACAATGAAGCACTCTTTGGAGCATTAAAAAATATTTATACATTTATAATGCAGAAGAAGCGTGTGCCCCACAGTCAAGACTGTTCCGTTTTCCTCACAGGGAGGACTGTTCAGTTTTCAAATCAATCTTGCTTTAAAAAAACCTGCAAAACCATAACAAAACGAACAAACAAGCAGATTGAAGGTTTCTATTAACTTAAAAACAAAAACCCCAAAAAGTCACATTTCTAAGGGGTGCTGTCCCTGCCTCTTCTCTCTCCTGGAAGGATATCCTGAAGTGGAGCCAGCTGGAAGTAGCTGGGACAGGACAGCACCTGGACAATTTTCGCAGGCCCGCCCTGCAGCCCTCATTGCCAAAACTTGGACATATAAACCAAACACAAGTATGCACATGTGCTTAGATATAGTAAAAATATATTTGTGTTAAAAAGATATTGGTCTTGGCCATGCATTTATACCACTGGAAATAGCACAATGGCTCATTTCAGTTTTCTTTTCAGTCGTTACAAATGTTTAGAAAATACAGGAGTGCAAAACATGGAAATATCCAAGAACACTATGAAAATCAATAACAAAGACTCAGTTTTTGAAACTGCATTGGACACCCTCTGCAGAAACTTACTCAGAGCTTTAAGATTTAAAATGAGACCAAGAGGATTGGAATCAAATGGCTTCTGCCCTAGTACAGTACAGTCCCTGGAGGCTTCAGCTGACTGCCTTGACTTCTCAAATACGATGGAGGGAGCACCTTAGCAACTACAGCTCCCAGTTCTCTCAGGGCCCTGTCATGCATCTGGATGGGTCCCATGGATTTGTGCATGCTCAGGTTCCTCAGGTGGTCTCAAACCTGACCTTCTCCTACGATGGGTTGGAATTCAGTCCACCAGTCCAATAACCTGAGAGATGTGGCAATAGCGACTGGCAGTAAAAACTGAGGCAAACAATTGTTGAGTCCCTCAGCCTTCTCCTTGTCTGTTGTCAGTAGTGCTTTCTGGCCTATGGGGGTGAGGGAGAATGGTGGAGGTGTGAAATGTTTCCTTTCATCTCCCTTTTCCCGCTGAAGTACCTGTAGGAGCCCTTCTTATTATTTTTTGCATGCTTTTCCAAATTCAGCTTCAACTGAGCCCCTTAGTTATCCTGATTCCATCCTCACACACCCGTGTGGTATCTCTATATTTTGCCCATGACGTGTGTCATTGCAGATTGTCTGCATATTACGTTCTTGTATCACATATAATAATCTTCAATAACCTCCTTGCTTTAACTTTCTTTCAAAAACCTTTTTGCGTTATATATGTTGCCTGCCTATTACCTTCTTGCATTTTCAACAAGGAGTTCCCAACAGAGCCAAACTGGTCTCCAGCCTTCCTTGTCTGATTTTTACAAATGTGAGTTGCGAGTCCTTGTTCTCTAAGAAAAATGTCTTTAAATGGGTGCCAGCTCTGTTCAGCTCCATTATCCCTGAGGGTAGACTCCAGGCCACCCTATCCACTACTTCCTTAAAGAACTGAAAGTTTGCTCTCCTAAAATTTAGGCTCTTAATCACAGCCAGACTCTTAAGTGCTCCTGCATATAAAAGTCAATATCTAGAGAAATGTTTGCAAAAGCCGGTTTGAACGAACACTGGGGAAGGGGTGGGGGAAGAATGCAGCTCTGATCCCAAGGATCAAAGCCCAGCACTCAGAATTCCCAGCAGGCACTCACGACTGCTGCAGCAATACTGAGTGCCAAGGGACGGGAAACTGCCATTGCCATTGCACCCCTTGCACTGCTCTGAAAAGGCGAGTGCTGGCAGACTGCTGCTGCCCTTCCCTACACACGGCTTTCAGCTCACACATCATTGGTTCTCACCTTCTCCATTCTCAGCTGTGGACTGCAAACCCGGTGTTACCAGGACGGGGTTCTTTGCTACACTGCATCAGCAATGGTGGAGATGATTTCCTTCCTGACAATTCACCATAGTGTAGCTTACAGGAAGAGTAAGTCCACTGTAGTCGAAATGAGGTTCTGTTCCTAATTATTTCACAGAAATTTTGGGGGACTTTGAACACACCCTTTAATGCCTGCTCGGTTTATGTGGCTGTAAAATGGAATTGTATTTTAAAATTCCTAACAACAATGCTACAAGGTTGAAATAATTCTTCTGCGTAAAGCACTTTACTTCTCCAAAGGAGTGGTGCTTTGATTTGTAAGTAGAAGATCAGTGATTTTTTTCCATGCTCCCATCACAGGACAGGAAATCCAAGGCCCGGCTGGTAGCCGGTGCGTGCTGGCAGCGACCGCCAGGTGCCCCCCTTGTTCCACAGAGCGCTCCGAGCGCCTCCGGGCGCTGCTGCTCCTCAGGAGCGGGAATTCACCGGGAGCCCAAGGGATCGCCGCTGGAATTGGCACCGAGGGATCGCCAGCTGGGAATTCCCACGTGAGGACTCACTTGGCTGGCAATTCACACCGACACATCACCGGCTGCCAGAACGGCAGGGCAGTCATCCCAGCACAGGAGAAGTCTGCAGAAGGAAAAGGAAATTGCAGGTAAAAGAGCTGGTGGAAGTTACTCCACGGCAATTCCTCTGGAATCTACTGGAAACAATAAGAGAAGTAGCAGCTCCTTCACCCTCAGCAGAGAGAGGAGTGTCCTGGGTGTTCCAGTTTAAGGACCCAAAGAAAGCATCATTCCGTAAAGGTCAAAAGCCCAGAAGCACAAGCTCTCTGCAGTGAAGTTTCCCTCGCAGAGCTGCTGTGCGCTGCTCACACGCTGCAAAGCAGGCACGAGAGAACACAAACGCTGTCTGCTGATGAGTCCTGCCTCAGAAGAGTCAGCAGAGAGCTGGAGACTGGCAATGATCATCAGGCTGCCTGGTGTCTTTTCTTTCTTGCATATTGGACTACTCAAAGAGCTGTGGTATTGGAATGAAATCATCCTTTGTGACAGGCTCTTCTAAGCTTTATTGTCCACTTAATGATTTTTCTGCATCCTGGGAAAGACCTGCTTCCCCCTTGCTTTCTGTTTATCTTCTGCTATGCCTTGGCTGCTAAAAAAAAAGAAATTACTGAACTGCTGCTTTGGAGAGGAGAGAGAAATCACCACAGCAGCTGAACATGAGCCAGCACATGCCCAGGTATGCAAGGAGACCAAGTGCATGCTGGCCTCTACCAGCAACAGTGTGGCCAGCAGGGCCAAGGCACTGACTCTCCCCCTGTTCTGGGCTCTGCTGAGGCCAAACCTCAAACCCTGGGTCATTTGTGGGACCCTTATGATAAAAAAGACATTGAGGGACTGGAGTGTGTCCACAAAAGGGAACAGAGCTGGGGAAGGCACTGGAGCAGAAGGAGCAGCTGAGGGAGCTGGGTGGGCTCAGACTGGAGAAAAGGAGGCCCAGAGGGGAACGTTCTCGCACTCTACAACTCCCTGACAGGAGGTGTGGTCAGGTGATGATTGGACTCTTCTCTCAGATAACAAGTAACAGACAACAGGGAATGGCCTCAAGTTGCACCTGCGGAGGTTTTATCATGGAATCATTGAATAGGCTGAGTTAGAAGGGACCCACCAGGATCATCCAGTCCAACTCCTGGCCCAGCACATAACACCCCAACAATTCCATCACGTGCTTGAGCAGTGCCCAAACACTTCTTGAACTCAGACAGGCTTGGTTCTGTGACCACTTCCCTGGGGAGCCTGTTCCAGTGCTCAATAACCCTGTGTGGGGAAAAAGCCTTTCCCTGACATCCAACCTAAACCTCCCCTGACTTAGCTCAGGGAGACAGATTATGCTGAGCCACTGTTTTGGGACTTTTGATTAATGTCTATACTATCATTATTGATTATTTATCAGATGTTGAGACAGCAATAAATCATAAACTTTCAGACTAAGTTTGACCTCTACAGAACACTCTTTCAGCAGGACATATTTGTGATAAACACATATTATAATGTTGGCTTTCACTAATATTAAAATGGATGCTATGTGTATAATGATAACTCTTACAGAAGTAGCTTTGTTATATAGTTGTGAAATAATAACTAATGTCTTTATTTTTGTGACTAACTTGGTTGTGAAATAGCTGATATGGTTGTTTTAGAGTACTTGGAAAACTTACAATAACTGAAATAACTAAACCACCTGCTTGGTTGGGTAACATCTGAGGAGCGGGCGTGACAGGGACCCCTGCTACTGACATTTCGACTATCAGTGACTGTCACCTGCTGAAACCACGGAACAGGGGTGACACACGACCCTCAAGACCACAACCAAGAAGACTGCGCATGCTCTAAAAAGGCAGATCGGAGGAAGAACCATGCTAAAAAGTTCCTGGAATGTGCAAACTAGTTTGGGGAAATGTTTGGATATGTATAATCATTTAGGAATATGTATTTGACTGATACAATAGGAAGGGTATGTAAGGAACGTCACCATCGTTAGCAGAGGTGTCTCTGGCTAAGGCTATGAATCCAGCGCTGTTACTTTTGCTTTATTGCCTTTGTCCACCATTGTCCCTTATTAAACTTTTCAAATTCTAACAGAAGCGTGGACTTCGTTTCTCACACATTCTATAAGCACCTGGTTTGAAACACTACTCTTAAACACGAGCAGCCCACTTCCTGCACAATTCTCAGTCCCCTGAAACGAAGAGCTCCAGAGTTCCTTGAGTGAGCTGATCAAGATTTTGCCCATTCACAAAAGCACTTGCCCATGACCTCTGTGTATGATCAGCAGACATGATGAGCTGATTGCTTCAGCACAATACCCTCTGGGAAAGCCTTTTTTCACCTCTAGTAACCTTGTTGCACATCTTCCCCATCCGAGCAGAGTCCTCTGCTCTCTGTGCTTTGGTGACTTTGCCGGCTGCTGATCCGCTGTTCCCGTTCGAGGTTTCCCCCACTCCTGTTCCCTCCCACAGCCCTCCTCGCTGCCCCCGTACGCCCCGGGCCGCTCCTTCCCCTGTCCCGCACGCCGGCGGTACCATGGACCGAAACATCGTGGGACAGAGCCGCCAGCTGCTGCTAAACGGCCACAAGGGCTCCAGAGCTTCTCAGTTACACACTTACGGAATTTCAAAATACTGTCACTAAAACGGCCAAAAGCACAAAAGTCGCACACGGTGCGACGGGGAGGAGGTGCCGGCCGTGGGCGAGCAGCACCCCCGGGCACCACCGAGGGACGAGCCCCGGGCAGCGGCTGCGGCCGGAGCAGCGGCGACCGCAACCGGGCGGAGCCGGGTCCAGCCGAGTGCAGCCGAGCCTAGCCGAGTGCAGCCGAGCCTAGCCGAGTGCAGCCGAGCCCAGCCGAGTGACACGGAGCGTCCCTCGCAACCGAGTTGGAGGTCTCGGGGGCGGTGCCGCCTCACGGAGGGGCTGCAGGCGGGCCCGGGCTTTGCTCGGGATGGTGCCGAGGGGCTGGGGCGCAGGACAGCGCTGCCCGGGGTTGGGGTGACGGACATGCGTACCCTGCTGGTTTGGGGGAGAGCACCCAGTGGGCGTGCTCGTGCTTTGAGCTACTTGGGGAAGCCGGAGGGCGACCGACTCCTGGCCGTGTGCCCCGAGATGTGGGCAGGAGCTAACTCCCGGAATGGGGACGGGGAACGGCCTCTGCGGTGTCCGTGAGGAAAGCTGTCCCGTGGGGATGCTGGGGGTCTCCTGGCCTAGCCAGAGCTGCCTCCATGGGAACGTCGGTGGAGGGGCATCCTTCAGGCGGGGGGTTGGACGGGACTCCTTGTCGGGATCTTTCTAATGGGAGATCCCTTGTTAGAGTCCCCGTGCACACAGCTCGCACCGGGGGACCCTGCGTACGTCCCTGGGGCGCTGGAGACTGGCTTAGATGCAGGTGGGGCGCGGGGACCTGGCGTGGCGGGCCATGGCACAGAGCGCTGTTATCTTGACTGCCTTGCAAGCACTTTAAGAAAGAAACCGGCTGAAATCCGGACAAAATACCTTTTTTCCAGTTTCTGTGCATTTGCCTGCAGACCAAAACAATGGCATTTCTTAACCTCAAGGCGAAAAACCATGTTAGTCTAGCCTCAGAAATGACTGGCTTAGGCATTGAGAGACCAGGTATGGGGGAGACCTTAGAAGTTTCACCCCCTAGCGCAGGTGTGCTCTGATTCCTGTGCTGACCTGAAGGGTCCGGACCTGGGGAATCCGGCCTGCCTTCCGCAGAGATGAACACAAATCTCGGGCTGTGATCCCCGGGTCAGGAGCTCTGGCCCGCGGTGTGGCCGGCGGCACGAACCGAGCCCCTCATCGCCCGTTGGTCTGAACGGCCCGGGCGGCTCCTGGCGGAACCGCTTGAGGGCCCCGGGGAGGTGGGGAGAGACCCCGGAGCGACACCGGCAGCGCCGTCTGCGGTGGCACCCGGAGGTCCTGGAAGGAAGGCGAGCGGTAGGCGTGGAGTTACACCGTAAGGAGTCGCGGGGAGGCTCCAGAGATGCTTTGAAAGCTTGGGCTCCTCAGCTCTGGGTCAGGCTGGGAGAGCTGGGGGTGTCCAGCCTGGAGAAGAGAAGGCTCCAGTGAGACCTTAGAGCCCCTTCCAGTGCCTGCAGGGGCTCCAAGAGAGCTGGAGAGGGACTTTGGAAATGGGCCTGGAGTGGCAGGACAAGGGGTAATGGCTTCAAACTGCCAGAGAGCAGGGTTAGATGCGATATTGAAAAGGAATTCTTCCATGTGAGGGTGCTGAGGCCCTGGCACAGGTTGCTCAGAGAGGCTGTGGCTGCCCCATCCCTGGAAGAGTCCAAGACCAGGTTGGACAGGGCTTGGAGCAACCTGGTCTGGTGGAAGATGTCTCTGCCTGTGACAGGGGCTTGGAAGAAGATGATCTATCTTTAAGGTCCCTTTTAATCCAAGCCTTTCTGGGATTCTATGATTCAAGGAATGCCCTTTTCCAATTGAAATGTTGTATCTCCTCTTGGCTCCCAGCTTGTAGTTGTAAGTTCTCCTGGAAGCAGGCCTGGCAGTCAGCTGTGATGAGCTATGTGTTCTCAATAGGGCATGTGTGACATGTTTGCAGAGAGGAAGGCTGTCCAGATCTTCCAGGCCAAGGTAAAAAAAGCAAAGAATTCAGTAAAAGCCAAAGGAGTTGGTTGTTTTGGTCAGTTTGCTGGCTGTTGAAGTGACCTCAGGTCATTTTCAACATTTCTGGTTTTGGTTTGTTTTGGTAGAAAATGATTGTGGTATCTCCAGCATATGCTCTCTAATGCACCTACATGTGTTCCCATCTCTCGGTTGTATATGAGGTTATGTTTAACTGAAGGCAGAATCGTACCACAGCACTAAAACATTCAGAGGCATAGTTAGCCAGATTCAGGCATTTCTCATTCTGCTGTTGACTTTTCTGGTAACTGTAAGCAAGGCAACACAATCTAGTTTCTCCGCTTTTCCTCTTTGAGAAAAAGATTACGCTTGTTTTTTCTTTTTTAAAGTAGCCTTAGATGAAAATCTAATTCTTGTAGCATGTAGGGTTCATTATTGTACCTTTCTCTTCTGCTGTCTTTCCCCTGCTATTTTTATTATTTTGTTGCTGTTCTCCATTCCATAGGTTTGAAGGAATTCTAATCGTTGTGATTGTGTTTCTTTGAAGGCTCATTTAGCACACCTTTTGGATGAAAGAAAGAAGATGACAAGGTCCTCTAAGAAGAGTAAAAGAAACACTTTAGATGGGCATTCAGAAATATCTGCTGATGCCATGCCATTACCATGTAATCAGCAGAAATGTGTTGGAAAAACACCCATCGGTGACTTCACAAAAAAACCACAGTCAGACAGGTAGAGAACAGAAGTATATACTCCCAATTATATGTTCATGGCTATAGGTATGAAATTGACTTATTTTCCCTGGGAATTAGAAACTCCTGAATTTCATATTGGTCATAGCACTAACAATTTGTAATAGGCAGTCTCCTTGGAAATGTTCATTTACTATAATGAACTGCTGCCTGTTGAATTGCAGGCTAGATGACTAATATTTGTATGGCTTTCCTTCTAAAAAGAAATTGTCTTTGCTCATAGCAAAGACTGGATATCCACCCAGTCTGACACATATTTTTGAGTCTATATTTCAAAGTAAATGGTTTACATGATGATGCAGTAAGATTATATAATTAACTAGAATGAAGTAAGTGCATCCATCCTTTTTTACCCTTAGCCAGCTGCTGAATAATGGTACATGGATTCTCACTGACCCCAAGGAGAAACACAATGCCCAAGCTGTTGGAAAAAGCACTGGGCAGAGAAAGGCTATTTCCACACTTTTTGCTAGAGCCTCCTTAATAGTTCATAGGTTTTTTACCTTTTAGAGCTATTATGTATGTCTTTGTCGTTTACAGGTACTAAATCTAGCCTGTATTGCTTTAATGCCACCGTAACAGATTTGAAGTTGGGGTCTACCCAGGCTTCAGTTTGTCTCAGAAGAAGCAACATTGAATATTTGAATTATATTCTATAAAGTTAAAGTGATGCTTACATTCACTTTAATGTTACATATTGCCAATTAAAGTGAATTATACTATTATGTTAGTCCTTCTTCTTGCACATTTAGTACAAATCGAAGCTTTATTCTCTTTCTGTTTCAGACAACCTACAACTTTCCCAAAGGCATGGAGAAATGTAGATGCAAGTTCAGCTGAGAATGTCAGAGGCCTACCTGATGTAGTTGGTAAAAATGGTTTCCCTTAATCTTTAATTTGCATTCATGGGAGACATGGTACATGTAATGGTTTTAGCTGAACAAGGTACAAAGTTGTGCTGGTTTGAAAGTAAACCAGCGAGAGAAATTAACCCCACAGAAATACCTTGGGAGAGATTTGAAATTGGAGTTACAGTTTAATAGATTACAATAAATGCAACGATACAGAAAAACTGCCTTAAAACCACAAAGTCAGGGGAGAACCTGGCACCCTGTTGGTCAGGGTGATGGCGCTGTCCAATTAAGCAGTGATTGCAGTCCTGTTGAAGTGATGGTTGCAGTCTTGTTGAAAGCAGTGGTCTTGGGGAAGTTCAGGTCCTCCTCTGGATGTGGTGGTGTCCCAAGACCCCAAACTGCCCAGTTTATATACGGTGGGGTTCAGGTAGTACATTCCCCAGGGAGTTTCACAATGGAATGATGTAATCCCATGAGTCACAGAATATTTTTGGAGTCCCTGATGGTCATTCCAGCTGCCTATTCTGCTGATGCATATTCAGTTCATGATGGCCCATTAGCAAAGAGATGACTCGCTCAGAATGGCTGCTGCTTCCCCATTGCTGCTGAGTAAAGATAAAGAAACACTGGCTTTGCAGGGCTTGTCCCTTCTCATTTTAACACCCAGCTTGTATCCTGCAGGGTTGGGTGTGCACTGCAAACGACCCATCATTAATAGTTCCAGAAAATTATGTAGAGGGGAGTAGAATATATGGTTTGGTTATACCCACATTGGCACTCTTTCTGCTGCAACCACGACAAAAATCAAGCTCAGAAACAGCCTGGCACATTTTTGATGATTTGTAGGTAATTTTGAAGATGAAGAGTCTTATAATAGAAAAAAATAGGTGTGAAATTGTCAGTCAATCACAGGTTGTTTCGACAATTATTTCCAGTTCTGACGTAAGCAGTTCTCATTCTTGAAATGATGCATTTTGTTTACATCATACCTGAGCTTAGTTGATAGTTCCATGCCATTATCCTTCTGAAAATGAGCAGTTATTAAGAAAATGTTAAAATATGCTCTAGTGTTTTTAACCTCCATTTGCTAAGATTGCACTCCCCATTGAAATACGTTGCACACTGTGAGAGCTGCACAAACTGCAGCAGTCGTAGTGTAGATTTAGGGATTTATTGTTCATGCATCCCATCTTGAGCAGCAACAGTTCCAGGCTATAGAATTCCCATTTCTTTCCTGGCAGTTCCTGAGGAAACAAGCAGTGGTACATTGCAGTACCTGGCAGAACAGAGGCAAGAGCATCACAATCAAGCAGTGACCGAAATGCAGCAGGAGCTGGAATGCATTGGCAGGGTAAGGCAGGACTTCTTAATCCAGGGAGTCTGGAGTGCTCTTCTAAGGTCAAGGCCCAATATTCCAATGATCACACTAACTTACCATTTTAGGAGATGGAAGCCTCTGTGTTGAAGCTTCAAGAATTCCTTCAGCTAAAAGTGATGAAATCAGATAAACATACCCAACTTCTGTTTGAAAAGATTGAGTCTGACATGGATTTGGAAGGTTTCACGTTCAAAGTAAGGCAGCTCAGAGCATTGGCTCACCTTCAGTTTTACCTGCTCTGTGTAACGTCTTCTTATGGCTCACTGGAGTCCTAAGTTGTTGGGTTTGGGTTTGTTTTGTTGGGTTTCTTGGTTTTTTTTTTTTGGTTGGTTGGTTTTTTTTAAAATTCACTTTTCAATGAGATTTGAGAGCAGATTTTTATTGCAGGGTTTGGAAGAATTGTGGAATATGATCCACCAGGAATCCTCAAACAGAAAGAAGTGGGTTAGGGCAGTGGACACATCCCTAAAGGAGATCGAAAGGAGTCGAGCTGTTAAAGTGAGCTGAAGTCTTAACTGTTATTTAAGCAAAAGAATTTTATTTGCTGATAATGCTGGATGCAGAGCAAAGAGTAGCTTGTTTCCACAGGAGTCAGAGGTCTGCCAGTAGTTGTGTTGTGTGGTGATTGCTTTCTTTTCACCAATAAACTAGTCACTCATTTTATACCCACATAATCAGGAGAAGATACTTTTTTCCTAGTTTTAAGGTTTCTTTCATTCACAATTAGCTATAGTAAAGGTGCAAGGAATATGTGAGCTGCCTTTATTTTCCTGGAGGGTTGTGTAGGTCAAACTTTCATCTGGTCTGCTATTTTTTTGGGCACATACCTATTCTGCAGCTGAGAAGGACCATAGGCATGACCTAGCTCAGTTTTAGTTTGGGTTGCCTGGGTGTCAGTAGCAGACATGTTGCAGTTGTGTAGTCTTCAGCCTAACCTGTAAAAGGCACTGGACATCACAGTAAATGTTTGGGAAAAAAATTGGATAAATCATTGCTGCATTGTCCTTGTAGGCAAACTAAATCTGTTTGTTCCTCTTGTGACAGCTTCTCTCTTTGTAATGCAGGTATGATGAGTAGGTCCAAGAGTATCACCAGTAACTTTTCTGTTGGATTAGTTATGAAAAACGCCAGAGATGGCCACATTTGCTTAAATTTTGTGTTCGCTTAAAACAGGCACTGGTGGATAACAAAGTGGAATGTTTTAGTTACTATTTTTATGAATTATTGAAAAAAATTAGTCTTGGAAATCATGAAGATTAATATTCCAAAATTTAGTTCTCAATCTGTGTATCAACCAACTGAATTCATTTTAATGGAAAAAAACTGCCATGTTCGTGTAATTTTTTAACATGGGAAACTGACATTTGAGTTATACTTTTTGTTGTTGTTGTTTTTCTTTATTTTTTTATTGCACAGATAGCAGATGTACTGACCAAGTATACTGTGAAACTGGAGGAGATTTCCTTCTTGGCAGCTGATGTTCACAAGCTCATTAACGATAAGGCCATGGTAAATGTTTTAGCTGGGGCTAGATAGCAGTATGAATATTCCCAGAATGTCTTCTTTTCTCAACTGAAATTCATTTTTTCTACCTATCAATCACTGAAATATAGAAGTGATTTCCACTTTGCAGGGTATTCTTTATCACTTGTTTTCTTTTCCCCCCTCATTTTCCTTAGAAGACACAAATTTTTTTTTTTTTTTTTCATGTTGCATGCTGCTTCTACTCCTAGTTTTATTTTTTAATACACAGAATATAAACAGAGCACTGTTGGGTAATGAGAGGGCAACTGCCAAGCTGCTCTTTAATCTAATGAAATCAGAGCTTGAGAAGGAAAAATTGCATCAACTGAAATGGCAAGAGAGAGTCAAGGACTGGAAGCTCATCCGAAAAAACCGTGTAGTTCAGAGTTTCAGGTCAGAAATTTTGCAGTCTTATTTTGGAGAATGAATAACACAAAGTGACTGGTGTTCACTTGTGGTTTCTATGAACAGTAATGTTTCATTTTTTCCCTGTAAATAACACTTATGATATCACATATATCATGTTTCCATTATACATATCGTTTTTCCATCCTGCAGAGAATTTATGGCAAGTGAAGAAATACAGAATCCCCCAACTGTGAAAACAGAAATGGAAGATATCATAAAGGAGCAGATTGTACTTAGTGAACAGAGACTGAGGGTTTTGCAGCACATTGGGTATGGCAAAAGAGGGTAAAGCATAAAGGAAAACAATTCTTTCTGCAGTTAATGAGGGACTTGGCTACAAAATGCACTTTGCTTTCTGTCACTGTGGGATTGTTAAATTCTGCAGTAAGGCAAAGTCTAAACCTATTTTTGTACAGATCTTTTGAATGGAAAAAATCCATTCTTGGTTTTTGGTGCACCAGCTACACTAAATAGGTGATGATCAAAGGCTGAAATTGTAGGAATGCAAAAGTAAATCTTACTGACATTTGAAACTTGGTAGAAATGGGCAGACAAAGATGGGTGGAGAACTAGAAGCTGGTGGTTTTGTCGAGGCATTGTTTTTCCATGGGATTTCATTTGTGTAATAAATTAACAGAGGATTCTGGGTAGAAATCTAACACTGCTATGTTTGAATATCCATCCTGACAACAAGAAGCATTTTTGGGTGCAATGCATTACAATATTTACAGGGAGTTTTTTTACAAGGGATGTAGGAACAAGATAGATTACAGTTAGTTCCTTGTCAGACAGTAAGCAGTTGGCCTTGAACAACAACAGTCTCTTTGGTTTATTTTTGTTGCCAAGATGGCTGTAAATAAAATAAAGCACAGTACTATGGATACTCCGATTCATAATTTTATATTTTAAGTACTGACTTGTTTGTATTTTAAGATACCTGACTCTTGTTTCCTACTTTGATAGCACCTTGTTGCCTCCAACACATACGAAATCTGAGATAAATGAATGGTACAGAACTCTGGAGAATTTAAACAAAAGTATAGGTAAGTTGGGAAATCATAAAAAGTCTGGAATTCAAGCAATTCTTTCTTTTTTTCCAGGCAACAATGAGGCAGACAGTTGCTTTGAAAGTATATGTTTGCTCTATTCTTTGTTCCATGTGTTTCCACTTACCTTCTCAGTTGCTTTGAGCTGGCAATAAGATCCAAAGAAGCTGTCACTTCCCTTTGACCAGCACAAAAACTTGTGCTTGGTGAGATCTAGCAGGAACTGGCTTGGTCAGAATTAATCTGGGGGAAATAGAAGGTTAATTGTGACATGGGTCAGTTCTCAATCATACAAAAGTACTCTTTTTTACCTCTTGGAGAAGAAGAGGGGGAGTACTGGAGGTGCTTCCTTTCTCTGAGTCCTGTACTGTGCCTTCCTTCCTGCTGTGTGTCTGCCTTCTCTTGCTCCAGAGCACATCCTGTTGTGATGTTTGTAGCCCTGTAAGATAGCAAAGAATTTGGTAACAATTGTAAATCACTTGCTACTTTTAAGCATAATGACAAACAGATTTGTATTAAAACATCTTACTTGGTTGGTGGTGTCTCACAGGTGTGCAGACACTGCTGGGTTCTGTTCCCTATGCTAAGATTCAGCACAGGGCCTCTGTCATGATTCCATTTTCACACTGCACTTTAAACTACAGGAATGTATTTCCTTTACCATGGTCTGTTCCATATCATTCAGACATCCATAATGTGGAGTGCGTGAAGAAAATGCACATCCAGTACGAGCTGGTCCAGGGCAAATGTCAGGAAAAAGTGCAGGGCTGCAAGGTGAGTGTCACAGCTTTGGGAATTCCTGGAAAGATTGTTGGTAGCCATGGTGCAATGTGTCATTACAGTAAAATGTGTTTGAGGATCCACCAAACACTAAGTGAGAAGTGAAATTACTTTTTAACCTCTGTCTTATTCTGTTAAACCATCCATTTGGTTTCACAGTAGTATGTGGTATTTGTACTTGAAATGTGTAAAAGCCATAACAAATGCCAGTAATGAAGGGAGGGCTCTCTTACATGTACATGGAGGATGCAGGGACCCTCAGCCTTTGTGCTAAATTTGTCTCATCTTGGGAAAGTAATTCCATCTCTCTGCCTCGATTTCTAGCTTTGTATCCAATCGAATGGTATTGTTTACTTCCAGAATGTGGGATCTAGGAGGTTGAATCTTTGTCCATCACAAGAAAAGAAACACTAAGTTTAGCCATGCTCTCTGAAAGCTACACAATATTTGTTATATGCATGTCAATAATTTGTCATTCTTTTCATTTAGATCAGCCTGCTGGATATGAACATTTGCACAGTAGATGTTGAAATGGTGCTTTCTAACATGCTTCACACGACTGAGATACTAAAACATAGGTTTCAAGAAGAGCTGGAGCACATGGATGTATGTTAGTAACATTTATTTCTGTCACTCCCTGGGATTAGTCTTTTTCCTGCGCTCCCACCTGCAATGTCTTCTGCATCATAGGCTGTTGATGTCACTTTAGAAAGAGGTCCATATTGTGACTAAACACTACAAAGAAACAAAGTTTGGTTTGATTCACGCAGAAGAGTTCAGAATTGTTGTGTGTATTAGCTGTAATATAAATATATTGTATTTTTATTATAATTTATGCCTGAAATATAAATATATATGATAGAGATGAAAGACAAATGGCCCAATCTGCCTAAAGACAGAGGAATAGATTTAAATGATCTCCCAAATGTCTTCCAATGCGATCTTTTGTGATTCTGGTCATAAAAATGACTGGGCAGTTGTTCCTAAAGTGATAGATTACAGAATGTGATTCTGTGCTTTACGGTACCAGAATAAACAGAAGTTTTGATACTCTCTGCTTGTAGAATAACAATCTACATTCTTACCCAGTTTACTTGGACATTTTTTTTTTTTTTCACTCTCCAGATAGAAGACACCATGTTGAATACCTGTTGTGTAATTCCAGGCAGCCTTTTATCATGTCACATATCCTCTTACTCATTCATTTCACCTTCCAGCAGTTTAGAAATAACTTGTTCACTTGAATGTTTTTCTTTAGAGTGATTTTAAGGAGATGGCTAAATGGCACGAGCATCATTGTCAAGGCTTGTACAGCTATTTTCAGGAGGCCATGAGCCTCTGGGATGTCCATCAACTCCAACTGTCCCAGCAGGAAGGTGTACTTCAGAAGAAAGTAGATGAATGCAGATGGGAACAGGATAACATAATACAGGTATAAACAGAAAAACAAGGATGTGGTATGATGTAAAGAGAGGACTTCTTAATTCAAAGAACCCTCTGGAATTCAAAACAGCTGCTGTAAAATTAAAAACGTAATCTCTGACTTTTATATTGGAATTTCTACTTTTCAGTGTCATTCTGACAGGTGAATTTTTACTAACTGCTTGATTCACACTGAATGGACAATCCTGTCTTATTCTTGATATGGCAACAATGATAAACATCACTATTGCTTTCTGTATAAAGTGGCTGCAAGTTGCTATTATAAGATCTTGTGCAGGGAAAGAGTCTGGGTGTCAAGGTCTCATAGTTACAACAAGCAACTTGGGGTGGCAGTGTCAGAGACATTCATTATCTAGAAAGATCTTCATAAGTCATGAGTTTTGCTAAGGTAGCTTCTTTTCTTGGTGTAGAATATATGTACATAATTAAACTACTTGAATCCTAAATATTTATGGAGATTTTAGTATATACTAAACCATTTTTACTTGCTTTTTTATGTGGCCTAGATGATGAAAGATGATCTGGACATAATTTTGGAAAAAATGAAAATGGCGAGCTCTGAAGAAGAGCTGAAGGAATATTTGGAGAACGCCTTTTCTTCTTTAGATCAAATTAGAGCTAGGTATGAATTTTGTAGTGTAAACTTAAAAAGTAGAGTATGTTTTAACATTGGTTGTACTACTTAGGCTTTGTTCCTGCTGTCCTGTGAAGGTGTGGGAAAAGACTGCTGTTTATTTCACTTAAGAATATAAAAGAATGTACATATTCAACAAGGTTAAGGCAAATAACACCCATAGTTTAGGAATAGGACAAAGAAAGACTGGTATCATTCAAAAACCATACCACATCAGTATTACTGTGCATTACATCCGTATTCAGAAGGCAAAAGTTGTAGTTCAGATTCTTGAATCACAGGTATCAGAAGTTGGTCTGCACCGTCACCTCTGTGCTCACAGATTTGACCTCGTTCAAAGTTGCAAGGACTAAGATCTTTAAGACAGCCAAAGTATTTATTTTGGTAAGCCCTCAGTTACCCTTCTCATGATTAGGCATTTGCAACTTTTAAAACCATATAAAAATTGGTACAATACCACTGTCTTTGCTAAAGATCTTAGCAGCAGGTGTGAAGCCTGAGAGGAAGCAGCTTTGTTCTCACACCCAGGAGGTCTTTTCTGTCTGTTAGATCAGAGGCACATTAGAAGAGCAACATGGACCTGAGGGGCAGATGCACACACCTTCACACACCTCACAGTGGGACTGTGGTTAGAGCTGTGGGTTTCATTCAAGTAATTTTAAAAAGCCAGAGGTAATATACCAAGTGAGAATACAATGCCAGGTTGCAGAATGTAACCTATCTGAATATTTGGATACATCATCAATTCCTCATAATTATCTTTTTTAGGACAAAAAGCAAACGTAAATGTAAATGAAAACAAGTGTGAACTTTGATTTTTCTTGAATCAAGACTTAGTTTGAACCCTTAGTTTCTATTTTCAAGTAAAAGGAAAGTAAACCAGAAAGGCTCAAGGCACAGCTGAGCACGGTGCAGAACTAACACGGAGACAGTAATTTGACCTCTCTTGTGTAAGCTGAGTGTTTGAGTGGTTCCCCATCCAAAAGGAAGGATGTAAAAGGCTTTATTGTGTGTATTTCTTAACTTTTGTGCATTTATATGTTTGTAATGAACGAATCTCTAAGGCAGGATTTGATTGTATTCAGTACAAACAGATCAACAGGAACATTTAGCCTAAAGGTTTTATGAGATTCTGATCAGAAAGTTAGATTTGGATTTAAAGACGCTGTAGTTACACTTAATTTTATTTCTATACATACTCAAATCTCCTAAACAGTGACTTTAAATTTGACAGGAATGAGACACTCAAAGGAGTAGTAATGGATGAAGTAACGGCTTACCCAGAAGCTATTTTGCAGGAATTGATTTCTTACAGCACATCTATCAGCCAGCATTTTAGTGTGAAGGAAATCTTCAAACAGGTAAAAAGAAAATTTCTTCAGGTTTAAAACCTTATTGGTATAGTAAATTTTCACTTCAGAGAAAATTTACCTTTAAAATTTAGATTATATAAACTGAAGTATTGTTTCAGCCATTGAATAATATGCTTTTGTTAGAGATAACAGAGGGAAACCAAAATGTTTCTCAGTCCCACACTTTTAACTCCGTCCTTGCTACAAACAGCATTTTAGCAAATCCCTTTGCCTTTTGAATGGAAAACTGCAAGGTAACAGACTTGCGTTAATCAATTTGAGTGTTACAGGTTCTTCAGATGGGAAGTGATCTATTCAAGACTATGAGATCTTGTTGAAATACATACACTTTGAGAAGGGATATGGATTTCTTACAAGAAAGCAAATCTGTATTTTAAAATAGTGTCTCCGTTGTTTTTTGTTGTTGTTTTGCTTTTAGAATTTGCAAGGCACGATAGACTTCATAGTTCAAGATCAAAATAATACATCAACAGTCCAAACAGGTATTTTTGGTTGGTTGTTTTTCAGTCTGTATTTCTTTGGACTGTAACCAGTAGAACTCTGCTTTAACTGTAAATAACTAGTTGAGGCTTCAGAAGCTGAACATATGGTAGAGCAGCGAGCTGAGAGCATTGTCCTAGGAGAGGAAGGAGAGGAAAATCATAGAGTATCGTGAGTTTGAAGAGTCCCATAAGGATCATGAAAGTCCCAACTCCTGGCCCTGCACAGGACAGCCTGACAATCCCATCCTGTGCCTGAGAGCATTGTCCAAACCCCTCATTGAGCTCTGGCAGCCTTGGGGCTTTGACCATTCCCTGGGGAGCATGTTCAGTGCCTGACCATTCTTTGGGAGAAAAACCTTTTCCTAAAATCCAATCTAATCCTCCCCTGGCACAGCTCCAGCCATTCCCTTGGGTCCTGTCCCTGGTCACAGAGAGCAGAGATCAAAGCTGCTCTTCCACTGCCCTCGAGAGGAGCTGCAGCCCTCAGTAAAGTGTGATCTCAGTCTCCTCTGCTCCAGCTGAACAGATCAAGTGCCCTCAGCCACTCTTTGTATGTTTTCCCCTCCAAACCCTTCACCATCTCTGTGTCCCTCCTTTGGACATTCACTAATAGCTTTAGATCTTTCTGATATTGTGGCATCCAAAATTGCCCCCAGGGCTCGAAGTGAGGTCATCCCGGCTCAGTGCAGAGCAGGACAATGACCTCTCTCAACCAGTGCCAGAAGATAAGGACAGCTGTCAAAAAACAGCTGAGGAAACAAACTCAACTGAGAATCAGGTGATCTTGGCACAAGAAATTGAAGAAACAGAGGAAGAAGAAGATGAGGAGAGTATTCCTCATAAAAGTGAAGAAACTGAGCATGCAGAACAGGGAGTAAGCATTACTCAGGTAAGTGAACAAGAGAATAAGTTTAAAAGTGAAAGCAGTCTTGTCCAAAAGAAGGAGGAATAGGAAGTCTCTTTGCTGAGAATGAGTAGAAAGTCCTTTTTTGCTTCATTTCTGTACAAAGCACCCAGGGCTCCAGGATCCTTTTATGGGAAAATGGAATGTATAAAACAGTTCCCAACCATTCCTTTTGATCTACTTTTACCCTTGTAGAAACCCTTTGCATAGATTTTTTTTACATTTGTCTTTCATCACAGTGTTGTCAGCCCATGGTGAATGATTTAAGCTGTATTTGTACCTAAGTATTAGTTTTTCAGTTTCCATGAATTTATTACCATAACAAAAACCTTTTAAAACATTGCTGACTCTGCCTGCGTCTTGCTGGCATATATAAATATTGCCAGCACTGTATAAATGTTGTCCAAATTGAGAATGAAAACATTATTCTAAATATCTTTAGGATTCTTAGACTAGCTTGTGCACTGTGGGTTATATGCAGATATCTTTAAAGGTAATGTGGTGATTTCCAACTGTTTCCCAGTCAGTGTCTGAGAGCAGCAAGGCAGAAAGTGCTGAAACTGCCATGGAGTTTTTCTCCACCGCTAGTGGAAACACTTACACTGTTCTTGGAGTTGAAGAGGTGGAAAAGATTGACATCACAGAGAATTATTTTACAAAATATGAAAAAGAAGAATCACTTCCTATGTACCTGAAATATGTACTTCTCACAGAAACCGTGTTTGTCAAGCTGAAGAAAAAGTGAGTAGAAAACAATTTCTGTTCTTTCTTTCTCCTTATGTAGTAGACAGATTTCAGCTGTTTAGAAGAAGCATTAGACTATAGAGGCAAAAGTTATCTAATATCTAATATAATTAGGTATTTATATAGTTAGCTATATAATTATAAAATTATCATTATACAATTACTGTGTTATTCCATTTTTTAAATTGATACAAATATGAGAAAATGTTTATATTGCTTAGCATCTATGGCTGCCAAAGTACCACAAAAACATTTACCTTTAAAGAACATTCATATTTTATGGAAAATTATTTGGTGAGAAAACATATTACAGAAAGACAAGTGATTTGCCCAAATTCCCTGCAGAGCCATGAAGGTAAAATGCCTGGTACTCAGCAGTGTGCAGCTAGCTCAAGAACTCTACCAATATTGTGTAAATGGTACTGAAAACATACCTTCCTATAGCCAGAAGTTAATTTTTTAGAAATAATATATTTCATAAATTCTTATTTATTATTTACTATTCCTCCCTGTAATATTTCTTTTTCAATCATAGGATTCGTCTTGGCTTTTTTGAACACTTGGAGAAGTGGTTTGCAGAATCCTTGTCCAACTCCTACATCTTTGTAGCTGCCAAGAAAGAGGAGCTGAATTCAATACTTCTGCTGCATCTTCAGTTGCATCAACAAAAACAGGAGGCGATACAGACAAATATCTACAATGTTCGAGCTGGTATTGACATTTTTTTGTATTCTGAGGATCACATGTCTTCGTTTAGAGATGGTCCTAAGTGGGCCAAAATCTGTTTCAGCATTAGTTGACTCAGTAGTAGAGGACAATAGGAAGAAGTTGACTGTCTGTGAATTCCCAGTATATATATTTTTAAATGACATTTATTTTCTATAGCTCTTCTGGTTTGTGCTGTGTTATGTTTGGAAAAATAGACAGCAGTACCTTGATTAACCATGGCATTGTAGTAGATGTTGAACAGTCTATTGTCAACCTTTGTGAATTCTCATTTGCCTTGAAATTATTTAACAAGAGTTTACGTCATACAAAAAAATATTTTTAAAGTTTTGCAAAAAAAAGAAATTAGGAAGTTGGGAGAGCCAAAATGCCAGGGCCAGGCTTCGGAAAACATGAGAAGAAGGATTTAACTCAGTGAAATAACACTGAGCAGCTAGAGAGAATCCCCTAATCAAAACTCTTTTTGCATGGGTAGTTGCAGATTTTTATGGTGAGAAAAAAATATTTCAGACAGGTTTGTTCATCTTTAACACATAAGCTAAAAAAATCTGCTTTGGGAGAACAGCCAAGTAATTTTTCAATTTCGCTTTTTCTGCAAAGAGGACAGCTGCTTCTTCTGGCAGCTTTCTTGTGGTGATTGGCTGACTCTTGACTTATCCAACTATCATTCCAGAAGGGAGACCAAAACTGATTTTTTTCCTTCCCTCATAAAACCGGGAAATGTGTATTTTCCATTAAAAAAATAGAAGCTTTACTTTTGTTACAAGACTGAGAACAGAGAGGTAATGGAGATGTCAGCAATGACCAAAAATAAAAGTAAAAGAATGCTTAGAGCAAACAAGAGACATTGTGGTTTGAATGGATTAGGAAATGTTAAAGGCAGATGTCTAACACAGGAGAAAAGTCAAAGAAACCAAACTGAATGTATATAATTTGTATATTTTAGCTACTATGAGGTCTGGCTTTGTTTGTTTTGCTGCTGCTGCTGATCATAGGTTGACTGGGCATTGTGACAGTTCACAGTAAACGGGGAATAATGTGCCTATTGTGAACTTCTTCTCTTCTCAGCGGAACTGTCGCTTCACAAAGAGCGTCTTGAGTGCCACTGTGCAATGCTGGAAGAAGGCCTGAAAAAGGAGAAAGCTGAATTTCTCACATTTTTGGACCAGCTAAGTAACCTCAACACAAATTTACATTCCCGAGTCCGTAACTTGGAGTGTGACTTCCTCCACGCTCTTATGACTGAGCAGTAAGTGTGCCACTGCTGTTGCTCTGAATGTCCATAATTAAATACTCCTGATTACTGTCTGAGATGTTTATGGTTTGCATTCTGAACCTGTTTTATATGTCATTGCTCTTCAATGAAGACTACTTCATAAAACTTGAAAGCATTTGAAGAATTCCACTCTCCCTGAAGAAATTAAAATTAGGACTGAAAATGTGGAAATTTTCATCTCCTTTCAAAGTGCTGGCAGTCTTTAAGTAGAAAAGATGCTTCATCTGTTTAGATTTTATCCAGTTTACTGAACATGCACCATAACATCAGTTGACTAATTGGTTTTGAAGAAAAGTGCTCAATAGTATCAGCTGTTGCTGATACCTTCTGTGGGTTCATGCAAACCATCCCAGCCCAGGGAGTTGCTTTGAGAGTCATTTATCACTTCTGAGTCCTCATATTTTTTCATGTCTTTACAGCCAGCAGTTGCCGAATCATGTGTGTTCCTCTTCAGGCAGATTTTCCCTGTCTTTTATTATTTGCTGTTAGGTCAGCTCCTTCCAGGAACAATCTGCAATCAGAGCTCCGCAACCATCTAGAATCTGTCAGGGTTACTGTGAGGAGTTACCAGCACCACTTAGAAGAAGCTTTAGGAAAATTAAGGAGTTCAAATGTGGATTTTCTCAAAAATTGCAGGTATATTTCATTGAAGTGTTGTTCATAAATGGCAACCCATTTCCGGTAATCAGTGTTTGTTGCATAGGCAGAACAGTAAAATTTAAGTTTATTTTGTTGTTCATCTAGTTTCCTATCTTAAAAAAGACATTTGTCTTGTTAAACCACAATTTTTATACTGTTTACATCACATTTGTGTTGATATATATGTTTCAGGGCTTTTTAGCTAAAATAGTCTTGGAGAAAAAGATGACTCACAGCCAGTTGCTTTTACATGGCTTTCAGATTATTTTCAGGGGTAGGTGACTTTTCTTCTGAGGAAGTAAAGTTTTTCGACGAGTGTCTTCAGAAAGAAAGTAAGCAGATTGACTCCTTTGAAAGTTTAATCAAGACAGATGTGGAGCAAATAGAATCGAGCTACTTGGAGCAGGTATGCAGAGTTCCATTATCTCAAATGATGTTTTCTATTGGCGTGTTTGATGTGATTTGCAGTCAGCCTGCTTTCAGGTTAGAACTGTAAGACTGTTCTGTTTGGCAATTACATGATGGAAAAAATTAGTAGCAATGGCAAGTTCTAACATTTAAGTTTTAAAAAGTGAAAAAACTATCCAGTCCTGTCTCTTGTTTCTGGCATTCTTAAAGGCTACTGAACTTATCAAGCAGTCTGAAAAAGAGTTTGCTTCTCTTTCTGTGAGTCGAGCCTTTGTGAAGAAGGTCCATCGATCTTTGAGACAGCTACGACAACAAATCAAATCAGAGGTACAAGCAGAAACATCAGAACTTTGCTTCAATTCATTATAATAATTTCTCTTTTATACCATTGAGGAGATTTTGGCTGAATTCAGAGTCGACAAATATTAAATGATTTTGTAATGATAGTTTAAAACCTGTTTTCTGTCCCTATCAGCTTAAAACTTTTTTTTAATACTGCTGCAGTTGTGCTGGAACACTACGGCCTTGCAGCACATTGAATGTGTACATCTGAATTCACCAGCATTTTTGTGTGGTGCAGCAAAGGACATGAAGCATTGCTTTTATAAATTACTCTTTTCAGCTTCTCCTCTGAGTACCAGGGATTTTTAACCAGTTTTGTAAGTGGTTCTAATGGTTTGAAAGTGAAGCTTGTGAAACTCCCGTGAATGGAAACTTTACTTTTCCAGTATTTGCTTCTGCTTTAGGTAGCGAATTCCAATTTGCAGTCAGTCACATTAAAGTCTTACCTGGAGAAGCTCCAGTGGAAGAGAGATGCTTATGCTCATTCTACTGCAGATAAAGAAGTAAGTTCTAATCAGCAGGAAATGGTATTTAATTTGACTTGTTATTAATTTACCTCACTGTATGTTTGTATAAACTAATATTTTTGAGGAAGACTTATGTTTCCTCATATTGGCGGCTGGGCAGAAACACAGAATTTTTACTCAAAAAAGTCCTCCTCCTAGATTCAGCTGGGATGGAGTTAATTTCTTCTCAGTAGCTGCTACAGTGTTGTGTTTTGGATTCAGAATGAGAATGGAGTAGATAACACACTTTTTGCTAAGTCATGTTTATCCTAATTCAAGGACTTATTTTTCCTTGTCTCCTGCTATGCCACTGAGGAGGTTCACAAAGAGAACTGTGAGGGATCACAGCTGGGACAGGTGACCCAAACTGGCCAAAGGGATATTCCACCCCATGGGACATCATGTCCAGTCTATAAACTAGGGGAGTTATCCAGGAGGGCCAGTCTGGGTCAGGAAGAGGGATCTGGCATTGGTCAGCAGGTGGTGAGCAATTGTATTGTGCATCGCTTGGTTTTAACCCTTTATTATCTTTATTATGATTATTTACCATTATTACTGTATTTTACTTTACTTTCAATTATTAAACTGATCTTGTCTCAGCACTCAACTATTCCTTTGATTCTCCTTCCCATTCCACCAGGGCAGGGAGGGAGAAAACGAGAGCTGAGTTGTGTGATGCTTAATTCCAGCTGAGTTTAGAACCACAATAGTCCCTTTTGGACAGCCAGAACCTGTTTTCCTGTTTGCCAGACCAAAACCTCAGCCTCTTATACAATCTCTTTGCTTCCATGTGTGGGTACATAAACTGGTGACAGAACAGAGACAAATGATGTTGTTTGCAGGAGTCAGCATGTTTGAAAAGCTGAGAATAATTTGTTTAGTAAATACCATCTGTATTACCATATCTTTCAGGCTTTAACTTCTGAGGAGTTGTATGATTTTGCCAGACAGGTGTTGAAAGAGCTGAAAAAGAGGAGCCAGTATCTTGACTGCTTCTTAGAAAAAGCAATGATCCCACATGCCAATGTAAGATAACATTCACATTCTCTGTATTTTATTTAATATTGAGGGAATTTTCATGAGTACATGTTTTAATAGCTTTTCAAAACTTGTGCTTTAAATTTTCAAATGAAAAAAAAGTCTGTATTATGCCGTGTCTCAGTTTAGAGATAAGTTTGGGAGAAAATGCTCTGGAATGAATATTTCCTCTAAAGAAAACAGTTTCAGTAATCCCTTCCCGCTGATATGAAATGAAGTTTAGTGGATGAAAGTGGAAAAAACTGCTTGTTTGACAAACAAGGTGCCCGCACGGCATGGGAGAAAATGTATAGTTGTTAGATATTGAACTGTCAGAACTTTACCCCTCACACACACATCCACCCACAGCAGAACAAACCAACCCAAAATGCCAGGGGAAGGGAAAAAGAAACTCTGCCGATCACATGATGAGAAAGAGCAAAATGGGAGATGGCCATTGTCTCAGGGAAGGAAGAAAAATCCTGGCAGCAGCTACTGCAGTGTAGGGAAAGAAACTTCTTGCCTAAGCTAACAAAATCCAAGCTAGGCAAAGCAACAGTGTAACTCAACTACACGCCAAACCGAGCACACAGGGAGGGAGTCTTTGAGCAAAGCCCGAGCCATAGCATCCCCAGCTCTTGTCTGTCCCCCTGGATCCACTCTAAAGCTCGAGGAAGCATTCCTGGGCCCAGAGCAGATGATAAGGGAATAGAGTATCATCATAAAATCAGTCCAGGACATGCTGAGATGTCCAGGACACTGTAACATTAGGACAGTCGTGTTAAGAGGCTGAGTAAATCACCAAGTTTACAAAATGTTAAAGATACATGGCATTGCAATGAGTTGTTCAGTTCTTCACAAGAGTTTGTTTTCAAGGTTTAGCACTATTCAGAGATACATACTTCACAACTTTCTTGAAACACTGTTTTTTAAAATCCCAAATATATCCTGAAGGGATTTTGTTTTTATCAAACAGGTTGTGTTTTCCTTCCTCTCTCTTCTGGAAAGTCTGTCTTTAGAGTATATCCTTAAATACTGTTAATGGTGATTATAAGAATCTTCTCTTAAGAGCTTTGAAGTGTTTTTAGAGTTGTATAGCTGTAACAACATTACTGTTAAAATGACAAAAAATCTCTTTCAGCCTGTGAAGCAAGAAAATTTCTGTTTAGAAAATCTGCTTTAGTAGTCAGTCATTACATGGAATGCTTTCACTGTATCTGCACAGATGTGCTGCAGTCTATAGGGCTTCATTTTTCTTCCCATTTCAGGAGGACTTTACCGCTCTTGCCACAGATGGGACCTTGCAAAAGGACTTCAGCACTCCTGACACGGATGGCATGTTGCAAGTTTTCATTGCTCCTGCTGTTCAAAAAAAGAGTCTCAGAGATGAGAGCAAACGGATGGTGATGGGACTGGATCCTGACAAATTCCCTTTGTTAAATCCAAGCAGAATGGACACATCAGTACTTGACGACTTGGCAATAATTGTTATCAACAATTTATCTGGGTAACTACTTGTTTGCCTAAAGGGGTTTTTCTATCTTTGTCTTTATTAATATGTTCCTTGCTACATATATCACTTCTCTCCATGAGGCTCATGATGACACTATAAGGGGCTTCACTACAGTATTTTTAAAATTTGTATTCCAGAAGCATGTAAACGTTCTCCTGAATTCATAGTTTGTAGTTTACTGTGTATGTCCAGAACTATTGAATAGACTGTTCATAGTTAACACTTTCTGATTAGTCTAACTTTAAAAATCAGTCTAGCTGAGACTGCTTTGTTTTTAAAAGTAGGATTCCTTATAGCCAAAATACCCCTTTGTGAGTACTAAGTGACATCTAGTATATAGCACAATGATAAATTGTAGGTATTTAATTTCTGTCTTCTAGAGCTTTATTTTAGTTGAAAGGTGATTACCTGCTACATAGTTGACTGAACATGCAAAGTGTAAAATGGAGAGTATGACAAATGTTTCATTTGCAAATAGTATTTTAATGCAATTTTGCTTGCAGAAATTCCAAACTTCTGGTTAAACCATCAGTTAGTCCCATGAATTTACTTCTTTATACACTGTCAGAAAAATAACAGGATATTCAATAGTTATTTAGCTTTTTGTTGTTGTTGTTTCAGATTTGAACCATCAAAAAAATCTCCAGACCTAAGTCAGGGGACAAATGGTCACTCATATTCATCTGGACCAGGTGTGACTGTATTTCTTTAAATATTTTCTCTTCATCTAAATTGTACTTCCTGGCATTTTTCTGCAGAGGCCTAGCATGTTCCAGGCCAGTGGCTTCTATGCTAGGAACTGTGAGATAGTTGTACATCTCAACTCTTTTCCTGTACGTCTTTATTTACAATAAGATGGCTTTGGGCTCCTAAAGCAATGAAAGCCACAGAATGAGATAATGGCGTTATAAAGAGTACTTGTGATTGTGATGGCAAAAGGGAAAAGGGGTCAAGAAAAGAATGGAGCAGAAATCATGAAAACTTACAGGGCATCAGGGCTCCTTCTCACAGTGTATTATACACATGAAGATGAGCACAGAGGTAACCCAAAATGCTCCCTGCCAAGTGTTCCCATTTCCTTACGTCTTTTCTGCAGACCTTGACTCCTCCAGCCATTTCCAAAGCTATCCTCCATCTCTTCCACATTTGCAAGTCCCCATGACAGCCAGTACTATGAATGTAGCCCATTCATTCTCCTTATTCACCTGCCTCCATGTTGCTTTAAATCTCTTCCCATCTACCTTGTATTTTCTGTGACATTCCTGTGACTCATGCCCCAGCACATAACCTTTATTGCTGTCGCCGCTGCTGGGTTACTTCAAATCTGTCTGACAGAAATGATTGTTCCTGTAGTTGTTCCCTACATATTGTAGGAAAACAATATAGAAATAAGAATACAAAATATATATACACATAAGGAACAGTTCAGTTGGCATTTATGTGACATTGTTCTTCTTTCCTTGTTAACTATAAAGCAATTTTTCCCCCAGGAAAGAAGAAGGCATCCAATGCACTTTTTCAGAAGTCTGCTACTAGCAGGAAGTCATCTTGGGGTGAAATGAAGCCAAAAAAAAGGTGAGATCCCTAAAAAGAAGAATTCCACTTAAAATATTCCTATGCAGGAATTTACCGAAGCTTTGTCTGTTCATTGAAAGATTCTTACTGCTTATTTGTATTAGCCTTCTTTCCATCTGCTGCTTATCACTTGTAATCTCTTACCTGTTCATGTCCACATGATCAGCTTTGTGGGTTTTTTCCCCAGATTTTGACTGGAAAATATTACTCTTTTTCTCCATCATCTGCTGCTGTTTTGTATTTTGAAGCTGTTGAAATATAGGCTAACCCTTAAATCAATGTGGCTTAATTTTCAGGTGTGGTGTCTAAATAGTTTGTCTTCAGCTTAGTCCAGAGATCAATGAAATGAGCTACTGTAATAGTGAAAACAGAAAAGTTTTGAACAACTGAAAGTTTAGAAGAGAACTCTGAGAATCTTTTTCCATGAAAATGTTATTTTTATGTTGTCATGGTTTGGGAATGGTATTCCCCAGTTTCATGCTCCCACTGAAACACTCCAAACCATGTGCCCCTTGCTCACTCCCCCTTCCCTGCAGCAGCTGGAGAGGAAAACTGGAGGCACAAAAGGCGAAGACAAGGTTGAGACAAGAACAATTTGCTAGAAACAGCAATGAGATAAGAAAAAGAACAGTAACAGCAGCAATGTTAGTAGCAAATTGTACAAGAGAGGCAAGCAATTCACACGTGAGTGCTCACCATGAGGAAACCCTTGAGAGTACTTGACTGCCACCACAGTCCCCAACACAGCAGGAACCCTTCCACCCAGCCCACCTTGCAATGATGAGAGATTGTATAGAATAACCTCCAGGTCCTGGCCATACCCCCTCCTGGCTAGTGCAGAAAACCCTCTCCTGGCCAGAACCAGGACATATTATAATACTAATTCTAGAGTTACATTTTTTGAGATTTTTCTTCAGTTTCATGTCTATCATATGACTGACTAGCTCAAATCATCAGCCAGAGAAGGAAAACATTATAGATAGTTTCAAATTAGTGTTTTTCCTTCCTAGTGAAAAGAAAGGCACAAAATCGCTTTCCAGGGATGAGAGATCCCAGATATTTGGAAAGGAGCCTACAGAGTCTGAGTAAGTTGTGTATTTCCAGAACAAAAAGTTAATCTATAAAAACCCTCTATCTATCTGTCTGTCTGTCTGTCTGTCTGTCACTGTGACCTATAGAGTTCAGCATTGAATTTTGAGGTATTTAGCCTTGATATTTATGGGTTAAAGTGTTTCCTCAACAGTTCCTTTTTGCAGCATAATAACAGTGCAGAAAAATATCTTCTGGTTCATTCTGTCTAATGTCTGAAGTAGGGGGTCTTGTTGGAGCCCATTTTGTGCATTGACAAGAAGTGGGGGGGCAATGTAAAATAGCCTCTCTTTCAATTATTTTCGAATTTAAGAAGGCAAATACATTTTGTACCTTCATTCTTGTGCTCTATCTTCCATTAACAGGGAGAAACAAGGAGCAAACAGGTTCCATTCCCCTTCTTTAAGAAAATTATATTGTTTCTTGATATGTGCAGCTATACTCTATAGAACTGAGATATTTTGCACATGCCATGCAAAACGATTCAAATTAATGCCTAAGATGTTTAAGCGCTTGGGAATTTTATTCCGTATTGTGTTTCAAAATAATTCCAGTACACAGCTAGACCTACCTTCAAATATTTTTGCTTTATCTCAAATACATGATAAGCTCTTTGGGCACAGGAATTTGGCTAAGATTGCTTTTTCATGACAGTGATGTGACAGTGCTCTCCAGTGAGCAATTACAAGAGCTCCGAGTCCAGCTGCATCTGCAAAGAATCTGTGCTAATGTGGGGGAAGGTTCTTAGGCATTCTGGATATTGGTTTGTGCATGCTCTGAAAAATGTACTAAAATTAACCTGAACAAAATACTTGAAAAACAATGAATATTGCCAATGTGACCATTTAACAGTGTGGTTGTTTTTTCATTTTTTAAAATTTTTTTTTGATTTTCAGTACTTTTAAGGGGATTGTTATGAATATTCTCTGGATGGGTAACAACACCTTGCTCTGCCTTGGTGAGGTAAGAAAATGTCATGTTCTTTAGTCACTTCTGCTTTCCTAGGCATACTCCTGTCTCGGAGAAGTAATTTGGTTCTTTCAATATTTGGCAGACTGTACAAAAATTTTCCTTTCTTCTCCTACTGTTATATACCTAGATGTGACATGTTTAAATGTGTTAGCAGGATTTTTTTCTGGTTTATCTTTCCCTTCTGTAGGAGTTCTATGGAGAAAAGAAGAATCTTCAGATGGGAATGCCCGAAGATCTGCCAGAGACATTTGAACATTGGGCAGAAATGCTCAGACTGAAACTATTGGCGTACCAAAGGCAGGCAGATGATTACTACAATTTGTGTGTTAGAGGTGAATTCATTCAGTTAAGACTTTTATTTTCTTGTGTCTGTAATTTTTCAGTACGTAAGCTGAAAATTGCAGTGACCAAGAATTATGTTGTCATAATCCATCACACTCAGTGGAAAAGCTCCAGTTGACTTTACTGGAAATTGAGCCAATATTCTTTTTTATGTATTATCTGTCAGCTACAAAAAGTGTAGCAGAAGGGCACTTCACTAAGTTAAAAGATCTGTACAAAGTCACATCTTTGAGCAAGTGTATGTTTGTCAAAGCATTGCACCTAGAAAAAGGAATGTCAGGAACAGAATCTCTGTGACAGAAAATTCCAGGCAGTTTGTGTCATATACACTCCCTATCTTTTCCAAAAAGAATTTCAGGGTCAGCTGAAGTGGTTTGAGGAGGAGCTCTCTTCTGTTTCCCAATTGGCCGTGGAAAGTCTTTTAAAAGAACATGAGCAGAAACTCAGCTCTTTTACTGGTCATATTCAGCATCTCTTCAACAGACAGCTGAAAGAATGGGAGGATGTGAAGGTATATATCATGGATATATTGGAATGCTTTTAGTGTAACCAATGCTAAATATATCAGATTGATAAAATTTTGGTTTTCTCATTCTCATTGTTTGCTTCATCACTCTCTGCTGAGCCAGCCACAGATGTAGTTTCTCTGTTTGCAGTTAGTCTGGTTACTTCTCCTGGAAGCTTTGTATTTCACGGAGCTCAGTCCATTCTCTCCCAGCTTCCAGCACTGGGCTGTCTCTTTCTAATCTTCTCAGCTCTACCTGTCATCTTACACTTGGATTGTCAACTCTGTAAGGCCTGTGACCTTGTGGTATGGCCATACACCTCCTACTGTATAGGTCCTTGGTAAGAACTATGATGTAGGGATAAAGAAATACTATTATTTACTATTATTCATAAAAGAGGCATTTTTTTGGTCAAGTAATATCAGAACTGAGAACCTAATCGTAATGGAGATCATGCAGAAAATGCTACAGTATCTTGTGATTTTGTCTGTCTGAGTATTATGTTAAATTCAGGTAAAAATCACATATACAGACATACAAAAAATGTCTAGTTTACCACGTGGTAGGAGAGATGATTATTTGTTGAAAACAAATCCCAAAGTGAGACCAGAGGGCAGTAGAGAGACAGTTCGATGCATATTGCACTACAAAGTTTTTTCCCAGATAGCCAAGAAGTAGCTCCATTTTCCTTGTCTTTCTGAATACCTCTATAGAAAATGTTTGTGGTTTACTTCTTCTTTATTATGGCTCACAGTACATTCTTTACTGAAGGCATTTCTTTCTTACATATTTGCTTAAAGACTATGCACCGGAGAGAATTACATTACTCCCTAGGACACCCAGATAACTCCGTTAGGCTGGAGGCTTTGTGCCAAGAGGAAGTAAAAAGGCAAAAAGACCAAACCGATGGTGTTCACCTCAACACAAAGCTGCTGCAGGTAATTGCAAAGCCCTCACTTTATGTGAACTTAAATGTTGCCTTTGGAGAGGCGGGTGTATTTTGGATACATTTTTCCTTCCCATCTGTTCATATAGCAATCCTGTTCATATATTGCTAAACTTTTAAGTGATACATTGTCACCAGTAGGTCAATATAGACATAAATACATCTGCACACCTACAGGTGCTTAGATACATTGTGGAGCTTACTGATATTTTGTATCATTCATAGAACATACTGACTACGAGCTTATGGTAAGTAGGAGTACGGGCTGCGGTGCTGACATCCTCTGGTTAGTTCTCTTCCTTGCAGACAGCAGATGCCTGGAAGGGTTTGTTCTCTGTGCATTTCATTAGTGCAAATAATTGACACTTTTCTGCACAAGATTAAGAACTGAAATAAACTGAATTTACAGGAGAGATTCAGGAATCAAAACACTTTTCCCCCTCTGCCCCCTGGGTTTATTGAAGGTTGATTTCCCCAGCATTAAAGCTCTTTGTTTACTTCTCGTAGGCCACTTACACCAAATTCTATACCATCTCCAGACCACATGTATTTTTATTTCCAGAGTAGTATCTCCTTCTATTTTTAGCTCTGCATACAGACAAAGAAACACAAATACCCTGTTTCAGAAAAACATCTGGGTTAAGCACTTCCACCCAACCTGAATTCCAAAATTCTAGTCTCTTTGACTAAAAGGATACATTTACAGAAGCTGGTTTCATCATGTTTAACCCAAATATGTAACTACTAGGTACCTGTACACAAAACCCTACAGCTTGAACTTTAGATAATCAGGCAGTGTTAAGAATACTGCAGGGACACTTGGATACCCCTTTATGTGCAACTTTGAGCCTTATGTCTGTTGTCTGCAGCTGCTGCAGAATGTCAGAGTTGGATTTTTGTGCAGTCTTTCAAAGCCAAGTTAAAGAGATAGGAGATCAAATTATCAAAGGAATTCCTTTCACTTGTCTCCAATGTCGCAACAGGATTGTGTTGCTGAGTGTGCTCAGAACTTTTTTTCTGCACTGGCTGCCCTCACTGAAAAGCTCCTCTTGGAACTAGATGAAGCCATCACTGCTGATGACATACGAGTAGCTGGTAAGGAAAGAAGCAATTGCTTGTTCAGGCCTCCTCTTCCTTCTCAAAGATTGCAGCAGACTGTCCCTAGGAACAGGAGGCTTTGATATGCTATAGTATTTTAAATGAAAAGATTTGCATAATAAAGCATGCCAAGCTGTTCCTTGAGAGAGAAGAGCATTGAGCTCCACAGTTACTCCAAAACAGTCCTATTCTTGACATTGTTTTATTTCTGATGAGCACATCTTCTATTACTTCTCAGAAACTGAAATACCTAGAGAGAAGATGTCAGCTTTAATCCACCATAAAAAAGCTGGACTTCCTCTAGGAACCTCTGAAGTTCAACAGTTAATCAAACGAGGAAGGAGGTAATATTTGGAGATACTGAACACTGTTCTGTCTAATTTCTGCTCTAAACTGATAATAGACCCTGTCCTCTTTGTTTTTTGCTGCACTTGTTGAAACTGCTGAATACTGTGCTCATCATTAGTAATGTCTTTGCAGTAGTTATGGGGTAGTTTGAGTGGGGAGTGATTTTAAAGAAAGAATAGCAAGGGATCTAAATGAAAATTAATTACATATAGTACTGTAAAACAATACCATATCATTACTATTGCTATGCCACTTGCCTCTCACTAGTTATCAATTCAGTACTTTCAGATCTATGAATAGACCGTGTGTTGTCATTCAGAAGATATGAATTCTATACTGTGGAGAGACCCTGATGCTTTAAAAGAAAAGGTGGTTGTACTAAACAAGGAAGTTTTTAGAGTAAACTTCTTGTGGAAAAAAAAACAACATTGATCTTTGGCACCTTAGTACAAATAACATGAATTAGTATGGTCTGTTCTCTTTCTAACATTTTTTCCTCATGTGTTTGTTGGTTGGTTGGTTTGATTTTTCATAGGACTTGGCCAGGAATACCTGAGACTACTCTTCCCGACACTCCAGACTATACTCTTTGTAGAGGAACTGCATCAGTTTCAACAGCTAAGACTACCCTGGGTCATCTAGCAGTGGTGGATGCAAGACAAGCTGCATATAAGGTGGATCTGTGGGGAAGGACTCTGAGTGGGCTGCTGCTGCTGTGGGTTTGGGTTTTTTAAGAAGACAATGATAGAATCTTAGTTATATGTGTAAGTTTTTAACATACACAGTGTTTTCAGATCTTAAAGACATATTATGCATGTGTAGAAATCCTTTCTCATGTCCATTTCTTTGCGATGCTGTCAGAAGCAGACAGGGTTGGTTTCTCAGGGAGTTTTCTCATTCAGCATGACAAAGGGCAGTTGTTTCAGCAGAGAAGCATGGATGGTGGTAGAAACAGGACACTGCATTTTGGCAGCATCATAGTTCCAAAAGCAGCTGTGCCCCAGTGCTGTCCCAGTCCAGCTTCTTTTCACTCACCTTTCTTTCTGAAGCTTACAGCTCCAGCCTTAGATTTTCCCATAAAAGATGAAGGACTGTAAAATATCTTATATCCACAACTATCACAGATGACTGTTTCCACCATAAAAATGATCACTCTTTCTTCACGGAGTCTGTTAAAAGAATCAACACTTTGCAGACAACTCTGAGCCTCTGACTGGCCCGGACAATTGTTTCCAAAACAGCAGTGCTCAGCAGTTAGGATAATATTTTAACGTTAAATCACTTGGAAATTTGTTTATGCATCTGACTTAAAAGTAATTGTACTCCCACTGAACTAAATTAACTTTTTAAAAATATCTAATTTTTGATAGGAAATTTTAAAATATACTGTCAATGATGGCAAATGCCATCAAAACTGTAAATTTGCATGCATGTTTTATTTATCTAGTTCTGGTGCCCTAGAACCGGATTATAGAACAGATTTGAAGGGAATGTGGTTGTTTGGATACAAACCAATTAATACACATGGTTGGATAAAAGAGTTGGATACAGAATGCACGCCACAGGAATATTTTCCTGCATGCATGTTGCATTAAAATTACAGTACTTTGTGTTTTGGAGCATGGACTCTTTAATAATAGTAAAGTGCCTTGAGGTTTTTATGGTAGTGTCCAAGTTCCTGACTAGAGGAAACAACTTCTTAGCAGCTTTGTAATAGTTCAGTTCATACTCGTGAGTTAAGAAGCTCCAACAAGAGCCCAAGTGCATCCTGTGTTGGAGATGCATACTTGGGTCTCAAGTGAAAGCAACTCCCTAATCTTATGAACTAATAGAAGTGAGATGAAATTCTTGCATTTTAACAAACTTTAAATATTTCTGATAATTTAATTTCAGAAGTCTTTAAAAAGAACACAGAGGGAACACAGCTAATAGTTAATTATTCATTTAGTTCTATTGTCAAAGGCAGAAAATAAGTGGTCTCTATGCAGTCTTCTGACACAATGGATCAGGACCTGGATTTAGGCAAATAAAATTGTATTTTGTCACTACCAATTTTGTCCTTAATTGTTGGGGTTTCTTATACAGAAATACAAATATAAACTTGAGCAGATGTTTGCCCAGATCAAAGAGGAAAGTGCGGCTCAGCTGCTGGCAATTCAGCGTTGGAACGATTGGTGGGAAGAATCTGTCCGGAAGATAAAGCGACTCTACCTCTGAGATCAGTGAGATCTTGCTGAGCTTTGTTTGTATAAATTGACAAGTTTGTATGAATGTCATTGATTTTCTTCTTTTCTCTTATTAATCAATTGCATTGAAAGAAGCTGCTTTTTGCCTTTTTGTTTGTTTTGCCATATTACCACTCTTGTTTCCTCATGTGCAGTCATAAGACGACTACTAGACTCATCTTTACCATTTACATAGCCACTGGGTTTGCCTACAGTATCATCTGTTACCATTTGCATGTGCTTGTGCACGTGAACCCTCTGTGCAGGGCACTTAATGCGTATTTATTAGCAGAGTTTATTAGCAGGATTTTGTTGCAATTTTGCCCCTTTGAGCTGGTTTGGTCTGAAAACTCTCCAGTGCATGGATGAGAACTATCCCTGACTAAGCACGCTTGCATCAAGGCCCCTGTGCACCTCTGCACGGAGACCTGTGATTTGAGATGGCCAGCCCAAAAAAGAGACACATTTTATGTTGTCTTGATTCAACAAGCTTTGCTTTGCCTCTCTTACTTCTACCTTGTGTTGCCTACCCTTGCCTACCACTTTCTTTCATTGCCATGCCTTGCCTGCCCTATCTATCCCTCTCTTGCCTTTCCTTCCCTACCCTTCCTTTGCCTTGACCCTCTGCTATCCCTTGCTTGCCTTGCCTTGCCTTGCTCCTCCCTTGCCCCTCTCTTTCACCTCGCTTTTCCCTTTTCCTGCCTTGTATTGCCTTGCCCTTCCTATGCCACTCCCTAGCCTGCCCTTGCCTTCCCTCACCTTGCCATTCTTTACCTTGCCCCTCCGACTTACCCAACCTTGCCTTTCCTTGCCCCCATCTCGCGCCTCCCTTGCCTTGTCCCTCTTTTGTGTTTTATCACCTTGCCTCTCCATTGTCTTGCCTTGCTTTTCCTTGCCTGTCCCTTGCTTTGCGTTTGCTTTCCTTCCTTTGCCCATCCCTTCCAGAACTAATCAATGAGAATGGGCAGTGTTGTCCTTTTAGCTGTGAAACTCAGGCCTGGTCAATTGGTGTTATCCTTGAAACCCTTTATGACTTGTAACAGGTTTATTTTGATTGATTTGATGAAACTTCTGTGGTCTTACTATTGGGCATAAATTAACATTTGGCTTACACTACGAGGGAAATTAACTGTTCTGCACAATCACTCCTTTGGGGGGTGGGTATTTAGTGGTTTTGGGGGGTTTTCTTTTTTTTTTTTTTTTCTCTCTCAAAAAGTTACTCAATACTTTGTCAAGCCAGACAGTTTAAAAATGAAGAGGTAAGAAAACAATGTTAAATCTAACATAACCTGAGCTGATATCTACATACAGCAAGTCATTATCCCCTAAAATAGCAGGCTTGTGTTGACTGGTCCTGAGCTGTATCATTATCATTTATATTTTACACTCAAAATCTTCTAGTAATGCAAACTTGCAATTGGTAAAATCAAAATAAACTGAATAACTTAGTAAGAACTGTGCATCCATTGTGTTCAAGTTGCTGCTTCTTGATCTATATCATATTAAGAATTATTTTACCTCCCAGCTGAAATAATTTTAAGTGTTACCAATGTTCACACAGTTAATAGCTCTTGATTTATTCAAAGATGATTAACTTGAATTCAAGTAAACTAATGTATCATTCTCACACTGCATGTTGTAATGTAAAATTGAAACAGAGGCTTTATATGTCTGTCAATCACAGCAACAATTGATTTTTAAAAATGGCATTATTCATTTCTGAAATGTACAAAATAAAATTCTTTAATTCAGACTTAACTTTCCCCTGTGGTTGTTTTTTAAAAAAGTCAAACTTTCCACCTGATGTTACTTGTTCACTTGCAGCAATTTTACAAACAGGGGAGAACTCCTCAGGTCAAATGTTAAAAAGTGCTAACAATACTTATTAAAAAACCCAACAGCTTATTAAAAAAAAAAAAGCATAAAACTTGAGCCCTACACAGGGATTCTTATGTTGGTGTCAACATCAGCAGTCCCAGTTGTGTTTAAGTGGGTTTAGGTCAGCAGAGCTCTCCCTGTCTCTTCTTCTTTAAATGTTTATATAATTTAAGTTAGAGTGTTGCAAATTCACCAAGACAACAGTCCTGATTAACTGATTTACAGATGTCCAAATGATACAGTGATTAACTTTTGGTGGAAAATTCTTATCACTGTGGAGAAGGCATTTTCACTTTTCAGCTCCACTTTGTAAAATCCAAGTCTCATAGCAGAGGTGACTGGTATACTGGATATGTTTTGCAATGTCCTCGTTTCATTGCATGCTTTATAAAAATAGGATTTCTTTTCAAATCCTCTATTCAAGCGTTTTCTTTAAGAAGAAAGTATTGTATGCTACTCATAATAAATACTTTGCTGGGAAATTATTAAGGAAATGTAGAAGTGACCAGTCACTTAGCTGCTGGGGGTAGTTGGTAAGTACAGAGCTGCCACCTCAGCCCTCCTGGCATCTCAAGCAGCTCATTCCAGGTATAGACGGCAGGTTTCTCTAGAAAGCTCCTCTGGAAATTGCAACAGGGGAAGAAGCTGCAGCCAGGCCGCTCGACCTCCGCCCTCGTTGCTGTGTGCGATGAGGCGGGAGCCTGCGGGAGCCCCC
>VZRN01000693.1:0-41320 GCA_013397935.1 Dasyornis broadbenti | reverse complement strand
GCCTGCGGGAGCCCCCGGGAGCCCCCGGGAGCCCGCTGATCCCGCAGCTGAACAAGGGCTTCCCCCTCGCAGGCGGCGGGGGCGAGGCCGAGCGGGAGCAGCGCCTCACGGCCCGAGCCCCGGCCGGGGACAGCGCCGCGAGGGGGCGCCCGTGCGGCCGCCGGCCCCTCAGGAGGTAGCACCGCACACAGCGCCCGCTGCGGCCGGCCCAGCCCCGTGCCCCTCGGGGAAACAGGGCGAACCTGCCCCGACTGACAGCTTTTCTTCCTTTTTCAAATGTGCCTGGAAACAGTGAGAAAGAAAATGTACTTGCTTATGAGCATTTGAAGGGTTTTGTGCAAACTTGGTAGCTTGCGCTCCTGTTGTTTTAATGTAGCGGTACAAGGCAGAGCTCAGCCCTAATCACATTCTGCAAGATTTGCCTGTGCATTTGGTATTTCTCAAAAGTTGCCGACTAAATTAAAACACAGGCTTCCTAGTTCTAGATTTTGCATGCAAGTGCAGGTGACCAAACGAAATGGATCAATGGCTATTTGTAATGCGGAATGTTGATTTCAGAGCACTAGCAGCTGAACGAGGCACAACTTGACTGTTACTTGTTTTACCAATTGTTTTTTTTTTTTACAGGGTCAGACTCTGAAGCAGAATTAACTTGCGGTAGTACAAAAGTGAACCTGAGAATAATACAGAAAGAAGACAGTGGCTAGTCAGGTGGCAGTCTGAGCCATCTGTGCTATTTCAGGCTCTTGTCTTTCTGTAAGCATTTGTCCAGCCCTGTTGACCTGTGACATATTTGTCTCACTGTGTAATACCTCCTTGAAGCTGTTTCTTTCAGAAATCTTAATTTCTGTGATGTGTCTGTTCTATCTACAACTTTTCAGCCGCAGGTGACTGTTCACCCTGTGTAATAATCTCTGAGTTCTACACACAAATGAAGTTCAGTACCGCTGACTATATTTGACAAATAGTAAACTTGTTCACCTCAATTCACATAAGCTTATGCAATTTGTGAGATACATGAGCACTTCCATTGCCTTTGCCCATATGTGTGCCACAGCAATATCTTAGTACAACTTCAGACAGAGACACTCTTGCTTGTATAGTGCCTTTTTGCAATGAGAATAAAAGCTGGCCGTGAAGGAAGAGAACTACGCTGCAGCCTGTCGAGAATCTTAAGCTGGATGATGTGGACTCCAGGTACTAAAGGAGGTAAGTTTCTTGTGGAGTTCTGTATTTTTGAGTCCAGACTGGCAAATAAACTGGAGCTTAATTTTGTGTGGTGATGAGAAACATAAGATGATGTCTTCTAATCGGTTCTAAAGGAAGAAAGGTATTTGCAGTCACAGACTTATAAATACAATTATTTTAAAGCAGGGTGCTCTAGAGTGAGATTAAATTATAATAGGGGAAGTCTTTTTAAAGTGATTTCTAAAGTTATAACCACATACAAAATTGGGAAAGCTGAAAGATTTATTTCTTGCAAGTGACATCTCAAGGGAAAGGCTTCCACAAAAAGAACAATCTGTTCTTTTGTGGAACTCATCCAGGTGCTCTTTTTAAAATGTCTTTGTAATTGTTCTTATGGCCATTGTCTATAAGGGTCCTAGACAGAGCCTAGACCTGGAGAGGGGTACCTGTTTTAATAGCATGCAATGAGAAATCGGTTCCAAATGCAGGAGTAAGGCTCACAGCTGCTTGTGTAACACCCTGAGGAGCAGCCAAGTAATGAGGTAATATTGTCTTAGCAAGAGCAGTCGTTGGAGGGCGATAGTAGCTTAAGTATTGTCAAGACGCGTTGTAGTACTATGGCTACGCAGAGCTTGGGGTAGGATTTTGAAGTAAGTTAACATATAAAGTTTGTGGATGTGTATGATTGATTTAAGTATCAGGGATGACATGTTAGAAGGGATTTTACCTGGGTGTATGGTGATCCAGGAACCAGCACGGTGGGCTGGCTGGAGGTGAATACCTCATTAGAAAGCTGGGGATGACAGATGCGGTAAGAATAGTGCAGTTCTTTATTACAGACGAAAATTAACATTTCCGGCGTGGCAGCAGAGGGTGGCGCCAGTTGGCCCCTGTGGCCCTGCTGCCTCCTGCTCAGGCTGGGCCGGGCCACTTAGCTCCCCCGTGCTCCCTTCAGGGCTCTGCTTTTCTGCACTGCCACACTCGCTTTGCTGGCTTTTAACGATGCAAGTCTCCAGTCCCACGTGTCATAATCATAAAAAGTTTTTAAATGTTTAGAAAATGTTCCAGCAATACATTCCCACGTAGGGGAAGTAGGAAAGGAATCATCTTTGATGGTTTATGTACAACAAATTTTAATGTGAAAACTGATAATAATTATGCCTGGGCAATCTTTCACTGTATCTGTGGGTATTTTAACTTAAATATGTTGTTACATGGACTTTTTTTTTAGTGGCATTCAATTTGCACACAGCAGTTTTCTAGGACTGGAAACAGTGAGACTAACAATTACGAAACTCTTATTTAAAATTAATAATTTTTTGGCCAAGGAAAGCTGTGTAGTGCTTAGATGTAGTTGGCAGAGTTTGCTTTGAATGCCTTTGTTCTCATGGAGTATGAAAGATTTGTAGGCCTGAGACTGATGTTGTTATGTCGTTAGACAAAGGTAATGGTAAGGCTGTAATCTGGAAATGAAGTCCAGTAACCGAGAAGTCTGGATAAGAATACCAGCAGTAGGAAGGAATATAGATAGAGTCAGGCAGTGAGACATGGTAAAAAATAAAGAATAAAAAGAGTGGTATGAAATAGTAGATCATTTTATGTGGCTTGGAAGAGTTTAATGTAAAATCAAATATAATAACAAAAGAAAATGTACTGAGTCTGTAGCTGAAAAATCCAGGTGCATCTGTTCTACAGCTTTAAGCTCTAGCTGTCAAATTTGTGTGTTTTTAACGGGCTGCGTTTTCTAGCAGTTATTCCACTCGCTGAAGATGGGTGGGAACACCCATATTTTCAAAGTAATTTTGTAATTTGCAAAGCCTGTAATCAGACCTACTGGGACAGCTGTTCAAGAGGTGGCTTTGTTTTCTTGTAATGGCTGTCTGGCTAGTACTGCTTGAGGTCTCTCTGCAGGCCTCTGGAGGGCCATATTCATGTGTTTGCTAGAGTTATGCTACTGCAGAGCATTTCCAAGGCCTCCAGGCACCATTTAGTTAAATTTAAGCACCAGATGCTGTGATGACTTGGATCAGAGTAAATACAGAGTAATTTCATTTCCATGCCTTGAATAATTGCAGGTTTATTTTTGTATAATTTTGTCTTTGGACAGTTTATACACCTTTGCAAACAGCAGTTAAAAGCATAAATCAGATGAAGTAATGCAATATACTATTGTTTGTTCCAGGGTAGGGAACTATACTGTGATGGGGTTCATTGCCACAATAGTTTCCTTAAAGTTGTCATGCGTAGGGGGTTTTTGCCTTCCTTGTCAGTATCTTTACTGGAGTCTAACAGAACTGGTGTACTCCCAAAATTCTGGTGTACTCCCAAAAATAGAATTGTGTACTTTGGATTTATCAACTTGGTGAAAACATTTCTCTTCAAGAATACTGAAAGCAAATAAAACCTAGTTAGGAATAAGGGGGTGTGCATGTGTGTTAGCNTTTGCCTTCCTTGTCAGTATCTTTACTGGAGTCTAACAGAACTGGTGTACTCCCAAAATTCTGGTGTACTCCCAAAAATAGAATTGTGTACTTTGGATTTATCAACTTGGTGAAAACATTTCTCTTCAAGAATACTGAAAGCAAATAAAACCTAGTTAGGAATAAGGGGGTGTGCATGTGTGTTAGCAGTAGTAGACAGGTGTTCTTCTGGTTATTTCCATCATGTTTTCAAAGCTGACATTACAAAAATTCCTTATAAACAGGGTTTGGGAATTCATGCTTGTGTTATTAGAAAGCCTTATTTAGTCTGTGCTGGAAGATTGAGCAGAGAAGTCTGAAAGCTATAATTTTTAAACAATGAATGTTTATAAGTTTAGTGGCTGAGATAAGAAGCCTTCAATCAGGTAATTAAGGATTTCTTCCAAATTTCAACAGCTACTTTTATTAGTTATGAAGTAATTGTTCTAAACTGAATGTTGCTGTTAAATGGCATCTTGCTTCCTATCCTTTTCCCTGATTTCTTTTAACATAAAAGGCTCCATTTAATTGTGGGGAGTAGGTGTTTCTATGTCTACTGCCATTCAAATTATAAAGCACTTAAATATTTGTTTAGAGGGAGAGCTGCAGTATTGCTCTTTCAAAAAGAGTTTCTTGGAGGGCAGAACCCCAGTGTATGAATTTTGACTTAAAGTTTGACAGTCTGAAATGCAACCTACTGCTTGGTGGTCAGTGAATGCTTCAGGAAGGTCAGAGATGCGATGGATAAGGATGGGTTATGACAGAAAGGGAGAAGGACTTCTTTGTGAACACCAGAGAGGGACATGGAGGATGTTTCCTCACCTGTGGGGTGTTTTGAAGGGAGGGAGCAGGAAAGAGAGGAAGTTCTGATGTCTGGTGTGGCCGCATACCGTAATACAGCAAAAATGGTGGAGAGGGGGAAGCTGCAGTTTACCTTAGCCTGGGCCGACTGGGCAGTCTGTGTGACCCTGTGGTTCAGTGGAGCAGACAGCACAGTCATAGGGCTCTGCTGCTGTTACAGCAGAATGTAACAGTGCTCTAAGAGTTCTGGAGGGAACTGAAGGGAAGAGCAGCTTGAGGAGCTAGTTGTAACCACGGATGAATTTCCAAACTTACGTCAATTATTTTCACTTTTGAAAACAAGATAAGTTTTAAATAGTGAAATCTCATGGAGAGGAGAACTCCTGTAGAGGCTGAAAAAATATTTTCCACTTGTCTGAAATCCAAATTGTGCATTATTTTGCAGCCCTATTTCCAGCTCTCACTATGGTGTCTTAAAGCAGACTTAATTTCTCCATCCTTCACCCTTCTTCAGCATAGCTAAAATGCTACTGTGAATTTCACCCAGAAGTCATCAAAATCACTGGAAATGTAAGTACTACATCAGATTCAAAAGGTTTTATGTGCTTGAATGTAACATTTTAAAGTCTTTTGATGTCATATACAAAAGTAACTCAGAATAATAATAATTACTATAATAATATCTTTTGTCTCATAAATTTAATTCTCAGCGTACTGTATTTAATTTGCTATGATTATATACTCAATGTACTGCTAATAAACATACTCTTTCAACATGCATGTGTGTTTGATGTATATATATTTTCAAACATGGGGGGAAGTAGTAGAAGCCAAGGATATGACATCTGTAACATTTCTTAACGCTTTGTTAAATATCGTGTCATGTTAAATATTTTATTGTGAAACTGACATGAGGGTGCTCTGAAATGCTAAATAGTTGTGACAGTGCTTAGTACACACCACTCACACTTGTATGTTTCCAATGCTAAAAAATTTAAGGATTACTCTGAATTAACTGAAGGGACATTGGCATAGTATGTAGGTGTCTCTGTGCCCTTATCTTCCTTTCTTGGAAAATTGGGACTGCTGTACTCTGAGAACTTTTAGGAGCTTCAGAACAAGTGAAAAGTGAATGACAGGGAGTACTAGCTGGTGGACACACTTCTTTTTGGAAAGTTTTGAGCTTTGTTTCCTGCTCGGTCATTTTCACTGCTCTTCACAGTTAACCAGCAACCATTTTATGCTGAAAACAAGAATGCTACTAACCAAAATCCTACTTAGCTGAACAGGTGTCTGTCTTCTAAGCCAAGAATCATTGATTTTGCTGGCACTGTTTGATGTGATCTCTAAATATTGCTGCTTCCATTGCTGGGGGTGCTATTTAAAGAAGAAAAACCCTCCTGTTGTTAACATATGGATGAGGAGTGACTAGTAATGGGTAATATTTTTGGAGAGCGATAAGTTCAGCATAACACAGGCATTTAAACACAGGAGGTCAGGAGTTAGTTTCCCATCTGTACAGTGTTAATTCTGCCTGCTTAGATCACTCCCACAGCGCACCAGTAACGCTGATGTTTTGTCTGAGCACTGCACTGCTCAGGAGCTGCCTCTCTCTGCCCTATCATCAGGATTTACCTGCATGTGCTTGATCTGTAATCCCACTGTAAGTATGCCAGGGATTATACAGCAGTTTACACCATGCCAAATCTCGCCATGCTTTGCAGTAGGCCTGCAGGTCTGCTTGTGTATGTGCCTTTAGATTAAAATTTAGTTTATACAAAATAAATACTAATCTCCTACAATTTACAGTTCCTTTGTTCTCACATCTGTCACATCATAATGTTTAGCCTTCAGGAAACATCACAGCCTATGCTCATGTCTGACCTAACTGCACACAACAGCCTTCTGGGCTCTCTTTCAAGCATGGTCTACAAAGTGAGTTCTGAAATGTGTCACAAAGGTTACTTTGGATCATTGTACGGTTTTATACAATGGAACAGCTCAAACAGTCATTGAATGCCTTTGGAGATGTTATTCACCATGCCTCTCTCTGCAGAAAATTATATGGCATATGAGGAACTAATGCATGAAAGTTATGTATGCACATATTACTTTTATGTAGTCATTTTTTAAAATACTCCGTAATTTAGATCTTTGTGTGGGTATACCACAGGTTTATCTACTACACTAAAAACACCCATTTCTATCACTGTTACGGGAAGCCACACACTCCTTTACTTCCACATTGATAGAGAAAGTATTGGAAACATAAAAAGAAATTACTTAAACATGAAACTTTTGTTTCTGTGAAGCTTATATTTGAAGCTGAAAGTATCTAGCTCCACAGCTAAATCCTGTGGACTCACTACCTATGAGATGTGTGTTCTTCCTCAGGTACTTCTTCTGACTTGAAATGTGTTTATACTTTCTTTTTTACCATTTTCCTATGCTGTTTTGCAGTCTTCTCTTTATTCTCAGTTGTATTACTTCATTTGAAATAATTTGGGGAATTATTTCAAGTATCTTCGTGCATGTGGATGCTTAACCCTTTTTCAGTAGAGCTACAATGACCCCCTCATGCCCCAGCAGTGCACACAGCACTGTGACTGTGGCTGTAGCACCTGGGATGCTGTATTTTCTTGAGTGGCTGTGGAAGTTCTCGCTCCGTGCTTTGTGAATCACTACAGACTGGTGAATCACTGCAAAGTGGTCCTTAGACAACTGACCTTGAGTTGAGTCTCTCGAATATTTTCACTTGCTAAACCTAATTAAAAGATGCATTAGGGATATTTATATTACTGTAATTACAGTTGCTATAAGGATGCTATTCTTTTGTGAAAGGGTGATAAGATGTTAATAAATAGCCTGTATTTCATACTGTGGATAGCACCATATCAAGCTTGAAAGTCTTTAAAATAATGGATTGTAGTAAATTAATACTTCTCCCTAAGGAAGGTTATATATCATAATTGTGTTCAAACTTACTGCAAAAAAATGATGCATTCTGTAAGGAATTCATTTAGTAGATGGAACATCAGATTGGAGGAACCCAAGAAAATTAATTTGTCAGTCCTCATGAGCAGAAGTCTCCTGATTGTAGTGATCTGATGGCCATAAGAAGGCAGGGCAGTAGATTCCTAGTGCTGAGCAAAAATTATAAAAAATACTGGAAGAATAAGAGGATTTACAAGTTAGTTTGCCAGACATGCTACACAGGAGCTTATTACCCTGGCTCTCTGTATGCCCAGTCACTACAGATCCAGCACAGCACTGAGGGACTCTGTATCCACAATAGCCTTGATGGCCAGCAGCTTCTCTGTGGAACCATGCTGACAAAAAAATCCTTCTGAAGACCAGGAGTGGCCTAGACTTGCACTCAGTAGGAACACAAAACATTAGATCAGAAGTGTCACGGAGCTCAACTTCTAGTTTTGTGCGAATTACTTTGTACCTTATGGGTATAACAGGGCTTTCACATTCCATGTGGAGGGGCTTTTATACTGTGAGGTTAACACCTGGTGCATCTTTGCCCTTCTGGTAGAATTTTCTGTGGCTCTGGCTGTTCCCTCCATTAGAGTCACCTCCTTCTCCTCCCTCACCTCTGGCTAAATGGAGGAGTGAATTACTAGCAGAGGAATGCAACACTTCCAATTTGCCAGGCAGGTGGTAATTTCTGCGTTCCAAAGAGGTTACCACAGCAAACCCCTCAGAGATATGCATACTTCATATACTTTGCTTCCAGACTTTGTTAAAGTTATAAATTATGGTTATTGGTGTTTGGTATATTTTAACTTAGCTATTTCAACGCTAAGGAAAATCCAAATAAATAGGTATCTGTTTTCTCAGGTGGCCAGCTTCTGACTCTAGTTTCCCCTGCCAGTCCTAATAGAAAAGAATTCTATGATCTCAGCCATTTCCTTTTCCTCACCTTCCTATTTTCCATTACACAACTATAATTATTATTGATTATACCTAATTAGGATTCATTGTGCTTCAAAGATATAATACTTGGGTTTTGTCTCCAAAAGGTGATAATACCTTTAGGCTTAACATCATGAGTAATACAAGAGACAAGGAGACAATCAGATGAAAGCAGAAGAGTGACCACTTCAAAAACACATGATCTTTTCTTCAGTTAACGAGCTAGATATTTGTTATTTAGTAAAGTCTAAGTTCAAAGCATTTTCATGACTATTGTATGGAAGGGAATAGTGCTAGTGTGAAGTGTATTTATTTCAGGAAAATGTTGTCTTGAGTGCAGCAGTGTATCTGTACAGAGCACTTCACTGGTTTTGTTAACTGCTTGACTTGCATACACACCAGGGACTCCCTTTTTCCATTACACAAAAAGTTACCCAATGAGTCATGCTTCCCTGTAAACAGGCATTTTTAGATGCCTGTCCCTCATCAGTTTGCAGCTCTTTGCTACTATGTTGTCTTCAGTTCATTCTGTATTTTCTTCTGTGTTCAGGTCTCTGGTTGCACCTTGCATCCAGGGTTATGTGATACTGAAACAATGATAGGATTTTGTATATTCCATTCTTCTTGTCCTCCAAAACAGATTCTCCTCTTCAAAATACTAGAAGTAGTGTTTATTTTCATGTTATTACTTCACCTAGGAAATCACGTCATTGTTAACCTGTCACTCATTTTGCCATATCTTGAATAAGGGAGAGTAAAGAACCTGATTCTCAAGTACCTGAGGAAAAAAACAATTTTGTAGTTGAGTTAAGATTATGTCATCTCTGTCTTGGGTCTGTAGTATGGAGAATTTTGGGGTGGTTAATCAAACATCAGGACTGAAAGTTTTGTCAGAAGGCCTCTGTAGACATGTTTTGTCTTCTGCCTTTAGATCTATTGTCTGATATTCTGATACTGCTAACTGCAGTGATCAGTCTTTGCAAATTAGGCTCTAGAGTTACTTACTTGCACTACTAAAGCATGTATTAAGTTAGAGTCTTCATCTGTTACAAATTCTATCTATTACTGTACTTCTATTAATACCATCTATTACCTATAATGGTAATATTATCTATTATGCACTGGGAATCCCAAACAGAAGCCAGCTGCTTTTGTTTTGATAATGAATTGGTGGGCATTGTGGGCACTGTGTTGGGAGGCATTATTAAACTCTATCCAAATCAAACAATTGTAGGCTGGTGAGCAGAGAAAACGTAGATCTACTAAATATACTGCACATCTAATTAGGTATTTCAGATATGATTCCAGGAATGCTTACTATTTTGAAACAAAAGGGAGACATTGCTTTAGCTCCTAGGAGCTATTTATAGAAAATGAGTTGGTTTTTCCCTTGCAGTAGGTTTCAAATTCACCATGAAAAAATGTTATAAATACTGAACAAAAATTGTTATCTGACTATTCCTTGCACAGTTAGCTGCTGAAGGAATGGGAAATCACCCGCTTCTGCTTTTGAAAGTGAAAACTCTGTGCAACCCAGGTGACATGAGAACACATCCTGCGGTGACTTCTCACTGCTATGCAGAGTGAAAGGAAGGGCTTGGGAAACAGTCAGGGAATACCTTTGAAACTATCTAGACTCTGATTGACTGACAAGTCCTCAGTGCCAAGACACATGTCCCAGTTCTGCACATCTGGAGGAGGCCTGTAAATACTGAACAGTAAACATCAGCTGTTTCTACTGAGAAAGACCACAGTTAAAGAGTTTCTTTGTGGGCTTCTCTTGGGCCTTCAGAGTGTCTATCAGAAAATTTATATATTCATATTAAGGCTTTCTCTGGAAGTCCCAAGAAGGTGTTCTTGTGCTGATTATGATGCCATAAGCAGTCATAACCTTTGTTCTGGTAAGCTTACTACATCTTCTTGCAAATGTATTTTTTTGTTTATGTAATAAGTGTCTTTTTATTTTTATAAATTTGAAGAGTCTAAGTGATTGAAAATGATAATTCCTTATCAAGTGAAATAAAGCCCCTTTAAATTAGTCAGTCTAGTAGGAGTTTACCCAATAGACACATGCAGCATCTCCATGTTACTCACGCACTGTAGCTCATCAGTAGCTGCTGCAAAGAAAAACAAGAGAAATCTTTCACTGTCTTTCACTAAATCTTTGTGTGTGGGTAACCAGAGTCAAAGTATTTTAGATGAAGCAACTTCCAGATGCTAAAATATTCTAAAAGTATTTTGCACTTACACAAAATATAAAACTAGATTGTCACCAGGAATTTATTTAACTTACACATAGAAGATTCCTTCTGATATGGTATGACAGTTATCTCTTAATAAAAGAGAGTGAACAGCTAGTGAGAGATGCTGACTTGGCATAAATAAGGACCTGTTGGATCAGGCAGAACTGGGCACAGCATAGTTATTGCCAAGGCCAGATGCACTAGAATGAGATCTGCAAAGAACCTTGAAAATAAAGAGGAATGAGATAGATTTTGCAAAAGTAATGAATACAAGTGCTTCAGGGGTGATGTGAAAGTGTACTCCTGGTCTGAATTATAGCATTAACATAGGTGCAGACACACCTTGCTTAGTATCAGGAGGGCTGCCTGAGATGGAGCTGCCCTAATAACTTTTCTACTCTGGATTACAGTTCACATTCTGAGATTCCATCTTGGATCATTAAAATCTCTTCACTGAGTTTTTGTCAGAAGTATTACTTGACAGTGTCTCATTAGTTTGGTTTCTTGGATTAAGTTTTCAAAATGGTATTTTTCAGTCTTTGGTATTTGGACTTTTAATCTACAGTCAAATTTACAAAACATATTTCCTACACCCAGTCCAAGGCAGAGAGACCAAGCAATAAGGGAGACTTTTTCAATTTTAGGTAATTTATTCAAACTTAGGGACTTCTCAGGACAGGAGAGGAGTGTCCTTTTATAGGATCACATTTGTGTTCTTTCTACTGCCATTATCAATAGCTTTTTACTAAATTCTTCTTTAATTAAGCTTAAGTTCAACTACTGATGATCTTAGGAGCAGAGTAGGTGCACCTTTGCCAATCTCCTTGATTTATAATGCTAGAGATTCTTCTGGTAATTTTTTTTTCAACCAGCAATGAAGCTAGCATAACTAGTTTATCAGAAGTAACCAGATAACAATGATAGTAATTTTTCCAAAACCTGTAAAGTATGAGCAGACTTTTTCTGGATGCTGTCTTTCAAGGACTAGTCTGTTGTAATTGTTATTTTGTTTCTATATTTTTTTTAAAGAAGTCATTGTTATTGTGGTGAGAATCAAATGGTTCTCCGAGAAAGACCACAATAAAAGCATTTTCTTAGGTTATTCTTTTCTCTATGGTCTGGTCCCAATTGCTGCATCTGTATGACAAGATTTGCATTTTGGAGAAATGACACTTAGGTGGACATCTTTTAAAAACATTAAGTCAGAGTATTTAGACTTATATAGTTTCAAGCACCAAAGGTTCTAGAAGTAATCCAATAGTACTTAGTGTAAATAAAAAGAAGTCTGTATATTTGAGTGACGTTTGACTTATGAAAGCTTGGTGAAGATGCAGATGGAAATTTTAGTTCCTGACTAATCATTTTATACATCAGTTTTGACAACATGTCAAGTTAGTGTCTGTATATGATTTCTTGCATAATAATGTTCTGTTGGATAGTCCAGAAGTAGCTCACAAGATGGGGATATAAGGAAATTATTGACCATCGGCAGTAGTAAATTTAGCTATGCTGCAAAGAGCTCATGCCTAATACATGAAAGCAGCCCACATCTAAGAAATAGCTCTTGTTCCAAGTCATTGAGAAATCTTTTTCTATATAAATTAGCTAGTTGAGCCACCCAGCAAGTTTTTTCTTCTGATGCTTGAAAAAAAAAGATGAATAAATGGAGACAAAACAGTTATTGTTATTTTCAGTTACCAACCAAACCATATTCAGATATTGGTATGCATCAGACTTCTCATATGTTATCATTAAAGAGTAAGCCTACCATGTGCAGTGCCACTGATCAGTGCCACCTGCCTCTTCCTAAGCCATTTGTGTTCTTCCTCATCATTTTCTGAAAATACATTTTTCTTTCATCCTACTACAATCAAGGGCTTTGGGATGAATCTACTTTTGGAACTGCAAAAATGGTTTGGATATAAAGTAGAAAATGGAATTCTGATGCAACGCCACCTAATCAAGTCCTGAAATAATTATCACAGGACTGATTTCAGTGCAGTAAGCTATCTGCAGGAAATGATAATAGGTGTTGCCCAAGCCTGGCACACCTAACTTCTTGTTTCCCAAGCCATATAAATAAATAGCCTTCTTTGCGTGTGTAAGTGTATCCACACCTCTCCTGTCACATAATTTCTGAGCAAAGAAGGGTCCCTCATCTAGATTAGCAAATAGATTGAAGAAGACACCCTCCTATTTTCATAACACTAGGTACAATCTTGCTACGCTTGCAAGTGGAGAGTATAATTACCATTATCCTCTGGTACTATAAGTGACATTACCATTACTGGTTCCCAAGCTTCATTTTGAGGAACCTGTTTTTAGCCAATACCACAAAAAAACCCAGCTACTTTTAACTTCAGCTCAGATAGTTATATATTTTCTCTCACATCAAAATCAACCTTTCATAATTAAATATTTTTATTTATTAATAAGTACTTTTATTAGGAAAAATAGTCTAAGAAATAGCTGATTATGTTCTAACAAATTTGTGTCTAGTCTTTCCAATACACTGAACATGCTCTACAAATAGTTTTAACCTCATTAATGAAAATTACAGTAGGCCCTCATATAGGTATAAGCTATGCTTTTAATTTTCATTCATCATTAGCACTTCAGTTTTGTATTATCCACTAGATTTCTGCGTGTCAATCAAACAATTATAGAAAAATTTCATTTTTTCCCATTCTAAGCTCCAAAATAATATCAGTAGCTCCTGGGATCAAGTAGGAAATAGATGAGATTACTAAGGTGTGTTACAAACTCCCCAACATTCCAAGTCAAGACCAATGCTGTCATCTAGAACTTTGGAATGCAGCAAATAATTTGCTTTACCGACCATTGATGAACTTGGAAAAAGTTTATGGCTTAGAATTATCATCAGTTCAGTGTGAGACTCTGCAGCACAAAGCCAGGAAAGAGCAGATATCCTTAGGGTGCTGCAAGATCTGCTCCTAAAATTAATTGTAGGGTAAGTCTAATGAAACTGTTGAAAACAGGATATGATGAAACATGAAGAACTCCTTTGGCTCCCTCACAAAACCCTCCCTCCTCTTTCTGTATTCTCTCTCAAAATAAATAGCTGTGGCTGGGTTGAAATCAGAGTGCCACTAAAGCTGCACTTTCCATTTTAGTTTCTGGGTTTCGTGGTTGTTAAATACCGGAGACTGAGACATAAATAGATGCAGTTTTCAGCCATTTCCCTTTTTTTCCCCTTTTTCCCTGATTTTGGAGTTTGTCTCAGTTTTCCACCGTTTCTATTTGTTTAGGTAGAAATTCAGGGCCTTACTGGACCACTGTTTCTGTAGGACAGTGGGGATTAAACCTGCTCCCACGTTGCAATAATAAGCTCATGGTTGCACTGTTAACAAACTTTCCACCACAGTGAAAAATGTCTAGTTGAGTAATCCTGCAGCTGGTGTATCTCAGTCTTGTGTTATAGAAGAATTAGAAAAACAATTTCACAAGATTTCTGATATACAAGAGGATGGTCAAAAAGGGTTTAACTAAAATAAACATACCTAGAAGTTTGTCTCTTGAAGACATTTGAACACACTTTTCCTATTCTAGCAGTAATTGGAAAATACGGCTCCAATTTACTATTATTCATATTTTTAAAATAAATAGTTCTAATAAATTGTTATTTAATGGTGTGAAACGTCTCTCTCAACTACTTACAAGAAGTTCAGTTTGTCATTTCCACAAATGCCGTTGCAGGTCAAGAACAGCAGCATGGCTGACATTCTAAGCCAAAGCCATGGGAACCATTACATTGTAGTTCAAGCTCAGTGTTGGTGTGAGGGAGTTCTACAGCTGCAGAATGTCCCCTTTAACTAGAAAAGAAAAAGCACTGAGAATCCAGGATTGCAAATTCAACCATACAAACCTAAAGGGATGGAAAAATAATAATAATCCTTGTTTTGACAATACTTGACAATATTTTCCCTTTTTTTAATGGGCTAAAACCTAACCATTGGATGTCTCAAAATGAATTTGCCCAGAATTTCTGTTAATTTTTTTCTCATCTCCACATCATCTGCGTGCAGCTGCCACAGCATACTGAGGAACATGTGTATCCAACTGGCTTGTGTTTCCACAGTGAGGGAATTAGAATCAAGGTTGCCATCAAACAAGAGGCCATAAAATTTTGTGATGTGTCTCCACTAGCGTCAAAATAAATTTATAACAAGTTAAGGGTTATCCCACTTCCCTAGGACTCCAGGTCAGAGTCAACCTCTGAACTTTGTGTTCAACCCTTCCAACAAAGTGGCTTTCTACAATTAAATGGCATTTAAACTTTTCCGGAATATAAATTATAAATGTGTAAACCTTCAGGTACCTTGCAGCTAAGCATCTAGACATTACAATTTGAGGTTTGTTATATATATGAATAATAAAGAGAGTTAATTTCTCTACTCTGTACTTACTAACACCACATATTACAAACATGAATTATAATGAAAGTTAATTTTTCTGCTCTGAAATTATAAACTTCCTGTAGCTGCCCATTAAACATTTAATATTGAGATGGGGGGAAACAGCAAATTTAATTCAGAGGTTAGCTGGGCCACTGATCATTTTGTTGGTTTTCTCTGCATTGCTCTTGTAACTGGTTTACATGGGGAGAAAACAGAAAGCTTATGACTTTCAATGACCTCTCATTGCTCTTACAAAAAGCTGATGGAGAAAGAGCTACATATGAAGGTAATGGTTAATAGTATTCTCAGTCCTTTAGAGCTGCTTTAGGTTCACTCAAACCTGAAGCTTTGAAAATGTTAAGGCGGAAATTGCATCTTGTGTGCGACTCTCACTTTTTGGGGACTCAGTCCAGTAGAGTAGTTGACTTTGCTGGCTCGTGTTCTCCCCTTTTACTTTTCTCTTTTGATGTTTATCTGCTTCTGCCTTCTTAGCAAGGTACAGGAGTTTGTCCAATTTAAGAGCTCTCTCATGCAATCATGGCATGGTAGTTTCTGTAGCTGCACGGTATGGTATGTGCTTTATAATTTCACACAGTTCAAATTAGATGGAAAGATAATCACCTGGGGAGTTTGAGAAAGAGCTGGGCTTGATACATAGTATTATATGTTTTTTCCGCTCATCTACCCAAACAGATTTCAAGGGCAGGGTTCAGGGGGAAAGTAAGTAAACTGTAATTTCTTCCTTAAATGTTTTAAATGGCCCTTCCCATTTTCTTGAGGTTTTTAATTCCTAATTTGCATGAATTTATCATACACCTTCTTCCAAACGCTTTTCTTGAAGAGTGGTTTACTTCTGCTATTTTTTACATACCAACTATATGGTACCTTGTCTGTCTACAATCCCTCTGTGAGCATTTCATTAGAAGAAATAGGCCAAATTTTAATACTCTCGACCTTGCCCATTCCAGTTCATCCACTCCCAGCTGTACATCTGCTAATACCTACCATAGTCATGCCAAGCCCACATTTTTCTCCACTGAGTGTTAGGTCGTGCTGGCAGAGAGTGCCTTCTCAGTTAAAAGTAGGGCTCATTCTCAGCTCTAAATCTCTGTGTTGTTATAAGCAAGTGCAGATCTGTCCAGACCTGTCAGTGAGATCAGCTTAGACAGAGTAGTTACTGCATTCCTTTTGCTGAAAGCAAATGTTTGGAACTTCAATGCCCTGATGTAATTTTAAAACTAGAAATTCTAGGGTATAAACTCATGCTAGAAAAGTCTCAGCTTTAGTGGATGATCAGTTTTAGGTGTTGGATAGCTCTTGCAAAAGTTCATCTATTTTTCAACAATCTGCAAAACAGGTGAATCTTCTTGTTTTTAAATTTAGAGTAAAGTTAATCAGAGAGTTTTCAGAGGTTTAATGCTGTATCCTGTAGTATATCTGCTATAATTTGTCTTACAAGGGTCTGATTTGAGCACCTGAGTAGAAATAGATACTGAAATATATATTGAATTATTCCTGTTGCAAAGGGTTTACTGAGCACAAAACCAGGCAGGAAACAGTAAGAGAAGTGAAGCAATCTGTTCTGGTACACCTGCATATAATTTCTAACCTTAATATAATAATTCATAATTTGTCTTTTATTTAAAGTACTGATACTAAAAGAGTTAGCATTATTCAGACACTATAAGCAGAAACAGTCGTCATTCTGTGCTACAAACTCCTATTTCATTTAGGATTGAGTTTTTGAGATTTGTTGTAGTAGGTGGTTATTTTTTCTTCTTTTAGGGATTTTGACTAATTAGCTCATGTGTTTCCTAATGTGCTAGTTGCAGAATGAATATTTTAATCTGCTGAATCACTGTAAGAGCTCTGGACACATATATATCATAATGAGTCTTTTGTTTTCTTGTGTTGATGTGAATCAACTCGTTTGGTGATAGGACTGAAAAGTACAACTACCTACAAATCTATTTCAATGACACCTTTTGGCCCTACTCAGAATTACTCACTTTCCAATGATACACCAGTTCAATTGGCAGCAGTGTGATGTTGTGGAATGTCCTGGTCTTTGTGATACGACACCATGAAATGTGTCAGGTGTGAGAGGATCCTTATTCAGCTGTGCTGCCCTGGAGAGATTTCAGTACACCATTGCAAAATGGAGTGCTGAAATCTTAAATGCTGCTTATCTAGCTACTTGCCCTGTGTTTGACCAAATAATTTGTAAGCATCACAATTATTCCAAGATCTCATATTTGTTTCTGACCTGTGGCTCTCCTGCAGGCCGAGAATGTTTCCTAGAGAAAATTCAGGTAGATTTCTAAAGCGTTGTGAATTGAATGGCTCGGTGCTACAGTTTGTACAGCCACTATAATTGGAAGCCTTTATTTCTCCTGTGATTGTAATACATATCTATAATCCTGTGAAAGCCATGATTTATCTCTGAGAATGTCTTCTGTAGACAATGACATAAGAACAACTTTCTCTGTCTGGCATACTGTGTTCTCAGTTCTATAACGCTGCTGTTCTTCCTTGGTGTTTAGTAACATGTATCTGGTGAAAGGGAACGCTTGATTAAGCTCCTTTTTCAACTAAAAAGGTGACTTGTTATTTCCTGTACTCAAGGTACTGGCTGTGGATATCAAGATTTTTTAAGGTATCAGTTGTGGGGTATTGACTATTTATAAACAGTGTATATAAACAGATATATTTCCTTCCGGTGAAATTTTAATTTGAAGGGGGAAACAACGCATCGTCACTGACGTTTTGCCAACATTAAAACATCACAGAGAATTTAGGTGACCAGTATCATCCCTTATCACAAATGACATGAGGATTGCTGTGGTGGAAGCAGAAGCATTAGTTTCAAGTTGTTGCCCAAAAATATGTTACCAGTCATTTTGTCAGCATGAGTTGTTTGAGGTTGTAGGAGGTAGTCATCACATTTTTCATGTCCAAAAGCAATTTGGAAGTATATTTTATATCCCACCATCTTTTCAAATAAAGGGAATATAAGCCTAAAAAAACCCCAAACCACAACACATACAGATGAGAAGAAGAGAGATGATGGGACACTGGAGAGAGGTGGAGCTTTGGGAAGTTAGAACTGCTGAGTATGTGTATCTAACATTAGATACCTATGTCCACAGGGCTGTTCCAAGAAGATTGTGTGGGGCTTTTTAGAGATCCTAAGCTGCTGTAGTTTCCACTGACTGAATGAATTATATATCTTTTCACAAATGTGTTCATGATCCACAGATGCATTCCCACGTAAGAGTATGTGAAAGCCAGATACATTAGCTCAAGACCCTTTGCTTCCTAGAATATCAGAGGGAAAATCAACAAGGAGTTAATATATGTGCTACTGTCTATGACTGATCTGTCACATGGTGGGTTGTACTAATCTGTAGCAGATTTCAAAGCCCATAGGCATGTTTCTAAATCTTTTGTAAACTGATGTTTGCAGCTAGATTCTAACAGAGAAAGGATGTTTTATTTTCTAAAGAAGGTATCTCTTTCCACAGACTTACAGGGCATTAAAAATTCATCTTGATTTTGGGCTCCAGACAGTATGCATGGATACTACAAGTGAAGTAAAACACAAATTTCTCACTAAGTGACTCACTTGATTAGCCAATCTTGTCTGTGCAATGCAGAATTGTCATATTGTTGCAAAGTGACTCTCCTATAACCTTCCCACCAAACATAATCATGCTATTACTGTTTACTCTGACAGCAGTTTCCTTCCATCCAAGAAGCTCAGCAAATTTCACAACCATTAAGCCTCCCAATGAAATAGTTAAATACCATTATCTCATTTTCTAGATGAGGCTTATAGAAATTAATGACTTGTTAGAGTCATACAGGAAATTTGTGACAGAGCAAAGAATAGATGAGCTCCTCCAGAAGACGAGAGCTCCTCCAGCTCTCGTGCCTGTTTTATTATTTACAAAATTATTCCTTTTGTCCTCAAATAAAAGACACTCGTGGTTTTGGAACAGCACTATAAATGAATGAACTGAAAAGCTCAATTATTGAATAAGTGAAAGAAGAGTACCAAGAGCAGCTCTGCTACTTTTCTAGCAAAATAATGGAAGAACTGTGCTATTATTGGCATAGGATTGCTTTTAAGTAGTATACTAGAATCCTAGATCTCAAATTGAAGAAGGTGAGAGAGGGGAAGGAGGATCTCAGTGGTTTGATGTAGCACCAGATACCTAGCATGAGCAGCTCAGAAGAAATTATTCTGGTTGATCTGGTCTCATGCCTTAAACATGCTGATTCATCATTGGGCTTTTTGATTTGGCTGGGGCTGAATCTCAGTATTTCTGTTTAAACTGAAAAAAAAGCCGTGTTTGCTGTGTGGGTCACACATGAGGTTCACTTAGGTTTCTCACACCTGAAGAAATCACCCTTTTTAAGTCCACTAACTGTTCTGATACACAAACACAAAGAAATTATAAGATTGGAAAGGTATTGTTGAAGAGAAATACTTTAGGATGTGCATTTTAGGTTTTTTAGATTATTCTTGCTCTTTTTCACTATATGCACTTAAATATTCCCATCTGTAGTATAATACTGTCTATACAGGAGGCATTATGCTATCTGTATGTATATATGTGTATATATGCGTAGTATGACATGAATTTATGGAACTTTCAGCTATAATATAAATATAATATAAACATGAATTTATATTGTATTGGAAAGGATGGTGGAGGGTTTTAAGCACAGGAATAGAAATGGGAGAGATTTTGTCCTCAGTGAAATATGTCTGAATCTTTGAAAATAATTACTGCATGTATTTCCTGTATGGATATTATTCTGCCCACCTACCTAGGTTTAATTTAGAGGAGTCCATTAGGAGGAATTTCTGGCAGAGGTGAAAATAAAGTAGAATCCTGTAGATAATCAGGAGCCCTAATCAAAAAGTAAGAAAGCCAGGGATCGTGCTCAGCCTGTCTCTGACCTGGGCTGATGAAGTTTCTTCTTCCAGTCCAGGTTAGGGTGGAAGATGATACTTATGAAATCTTAAAGATGCTGGCCTACGCAGAGAAAGGGGTTGAGTGAACTTTTCAGGGAGTGTCACTGAGTGCTGACAAGGACTGACGCATACCATGAGTGGCAGCAGACTTTCTATATGACCTCAGCTGTGTCACTTAATCCCTTTGTGACTTGGTTTCCTCATCTTCAGAATTAGGTGCAAACAGTAATACTTCCCTGCCTCACAGAAAGCTGTGGGGATTACTTCATTATTGTTTGCAAGGCGTTGCAAGGCGTTTGTCAGAGACAAACAGGAAAAAATGAAGAGGAAGTGTTACTGTTTGTTGCTGGAAACCTGTACAGTATCAAATGCCTTGTGGATCATGTCCTGGGTATTATTAATGGGCCATTTCTTGGGAATCCAGTATTATTGGAAACCACATGAGCCCATCATACCTTCCCTCTTTCTTCTGCTTCCTTTCTGCTCTTGAGTAGATGGGCACATGTAGTTAGGCAAAATTAGACAACCTCTCTTCCCATAAAAAAGTATGCCTCCTTCTAGGATGACAGCTTTTTGGCTTCTGTAAATGATGAACCTGGGGCTCCCCAAATCTACAATCACATTCTCTTACCTAGTAACAAGCTGTATAGATTGACACAAAGATAAGAAATCTACTTCCTTCAGTCACACTTTTGAAGGAGTGAATAGCAAGTGTTTAAAGCTGATTTTGAATTCCAAAGGAATGTCCACTAGTAAGAGCATCTGCATCTTGGCCTGAGAGATTGAAAGAAACTCTTATAAGCTGCAGCTCTGTGTTTATTAGTAACAGATTCACGCCTTGTTTGATCACACAGTAGTGCAGTAGGTCTCATGGGTATCTGTTACAGACATGCAATGAAGTGTTTCTCAAATTAGCCAAAATTCAGTTAGCCTAAGCAGCCAAAACATTTCAATGACTGAGATCGTATCAGCAAAGTGAGTTTACACCAGCCAGTTTTGTATCCTGTATCTACGCGGGTTTTGACCTAGTATTGTTGGATTGGCAGAAGCTCTAAAGCTGAACTTGCATGTCTGAATGCCAGTTGCTCACTCGCAGGTGGACCATACACGCATAGATGTGCACTGCATTAACTCCACTATGCACGAGAACTCTCAATTTCATTAGCACTTAGAAATAGCCTGTAAATATATTTCAACTGTACTTGAAGTATTTTGGATCTGTAAGTACAAATTATTAAGTACAAATCAAAGAGAATTTTTCAGTAATACCTGCAGGTGATGCATGTAGGAGAGACCATTTATCTTCTCTGTGACTATGAAAACAGTGAATTTTGATTGTTAATATTAAGGCTCCAGTTTTCTTGTGGACCGCTTATGTTGGCAGCGGGATCCCTCTACTATCATGTCTTCTATTCCATTGAGAGATGTTTAGGTTTACTTAAATCTGAATGTAGTGCCTGGTAAATCACTAACAAATGGTAGCCACCGTGACTTATATGGAGTATTGCATATGTTGGCTGCCACACCCAGGCACTCACCTTAAAAGCACACACGGACAATACTATTTGTTAGCTTGCACAATGCATGAGATAAGGTGATGCAATGTTCATGTCATTGCTCTTGTATGTGCCGTTCATGTCAGGTGTTTCTCCTGAGCAGCACGTATGGGCAAGGCATCGGTCAGCTCTGCACAGTCTTGTGGCACAAAAAGTTTGGTAGAAGTCATCCATTTCATCACTCCATTTCTACTCTTATGTAGTCATGTCAAACCTTTTTTTTGCTCACTAATTCTCATGTAAGTCACCCAGTGACATCATCTATCTAGGTCTTTCAGGGTGTGAACCATTTTGTTATTTATAGAGTTACTTACTTGTTACACTAATGTTGGCTGGATTTCAGACAGGAAAATCAGACAGAAAAAGTGCTAACATGAGAAAAGACAAGACATTGAAGACAACAAAGAGTTGAAATTTTTTTAACATGTAAGAGAAAATAATTTTCATATCTTATTTTTCCTAGAAATATATGGTTTGCTGAATTATCAGAGAGTTACATGTTAATCAAGAAGACATTTAACATATTTCCTCAGGAGTCCAAAATATACTATATAAATTTTAGATGGTTTTTACAATGTATTTTTTTAAATGTCATATTATTTTTCCAAAGAATAACACTACATTTATAGCTAGAGCCATATGTAATATTACTTTCTGATATGTTGGTGTATTTTTAAGAAGGGAATCTATTTATCGAGCATAGAAAGCAAAATGTTCCTTTATAAATAAAATATGTGGCAATATTTTAAGTCCTTGGAAACAGGATGTAAATGTTGACACTCTTCTATAAGGCGGAGGACATGCTGTTTCTGAAGGAAGACTGAATAAATCTATGTCTTCACTTAATCATTATGATACAATTCACATAGCTATTGAGAATCCTCACCACTAAGTTTAGACTAGAATGTTTTTCAAAATGTCTTCAGTTGAGTACTCAGGAGTTATACAGAGAAAGCGTGCTGGAGGATTGCAGCAATGATAACATCTTCTTCTAGCACTAATACTGTACACTGAGAAAGCCACTACGATGATTAAACATGGGATACTACAGAAATTTCTCATATTGTCAAAATAGATGTTGGGAGAGTAAATTTTATTTTTATCTCTTGAAGGGATTATTCTTGGCCTTCCCTGTTTGAGCAAGGAAGAAGCAAAGAAAAGGACTGGGAGAGCTTGGGAAGGTACCTGGCACTTAAGAGGAGTCAAGTATGTTCAGAAATAATTGATTCCTCTTTCAGAATTATTAAAAACAGTGCTTGGAAGAAATGAAATTTCTTTTTCTCCCTTCCCACTCACTTTTACTGTACCTTTGAGTAGTTTGGACTACTTAACAAAAGATGTAAATTGTTATAAACTCAGCTCTTCATATCTGTAAGACCACTTGTAATGCACATTTTCTCTGAAATAATTGTGAAGTAGCTACCATTATATCATTCACTGTGTCCAGCACACGTGAGTTGTCTGAGCAAAGATTTTCTCAATTCTCATGCACAGTCCAAGACTCAGTGGTGTGTCAATATTTCATACTGGAAACATCAGAGCAGTTAGATAAGGATATCAGACCCTGATGAAAATACCATCACCTATTTTACCATGTTATTTATATATGTATGTTGACATTAGCTGGAGATTTGTTACGCTTTCTAGCATTTCCAGTTGCAATGGAAACTGCCGGATTAAAAATAATCTTTGGCTCAAATGTTGCAGAGGGCAAGCAGAAAGCTGTTGAGGGTCATGAAGGTGGTTGGAGGTCCTGATGTCAGTGAGAAAAAAGGAAGTGGGCTGCTGAGACTGATTCGAAGAGCTTTTAGTAGAAACAAAGTAGAAAAGTGTAGAGAACTGAAAACTCTGCCAGGGTTTGCAGTCCTTTATTCAAGAAGACACTCTTTAGCTTAGGTGAGTAATTGGCTTCTTCCTTGGGTGTCCTTTTTCACCCACTGCCCAGCAGGCATCCCCTTCCTTTCAGTGTTCTGGACTCTGACCTCTCTGCCATGTTCCCTGGTTTGTTCCTAAAATAAATTGGCCCACTGTTGGTGTCACAAATCTAATGTGATTATTTTAAAGAAAGACCAGCTAAATCTAGATGGGCTACAATACAATCAGAGATCTAAAAAAAAAAAAAAAAAGGCTAATATTCCTACAGGAATTTGCATTGAAGGCATTCCAAGCTTCAGGGAATTCCATGTGCACACAGTGTGGTGTTGATCTGCACAGGAGTTTCAGTACATAGCAAACTTTGTAATCATGGTTTCACTGGAGCTGGGAGTTTACCACTTGTTCAGTTGGTATTTAAATTATGATCTCAAAATTGTCCTTTCAAGGTGTAGACCTGAAAAAAGACTTTATTTTTAACTGGCAGTTCTGGAGTACAGGTAAATTAATACTGAATCAGTGTCCTATGTTTGATTCAGTGGGAATACTGTTCCTTTGAAATAAACCGCAAGCAGTATGTTGTGTAAGAGGGACGCAGGTTTACAACTCTCACATTGTAAACTAATGGTCTGAGTCTTTAGCAGCTTATTCAGAGTAGTATTTTATTAGTGCTACAGCCAACAAAAGCATACTGCTTGTCTTATCTATGCTTCTTTATAACCATATTACCAAGATTACAGCAATTCATTGCCTGACATTTATCTATCTGACTGTCAAATCAAATATTCATGGAGTACTCACTGCTGCTCAAAGTAGCCTGGAGAAACAGTTCTGATCCCTCTGGTTAACTCTCAGTACCTCCTAGCTGGTTGTGAGGGAGGTCTTGCATTATGCGTTCGCGAGATCCCATCTCTTTGGTTATGTGTTTCTGGTGTGAGGAGTTGTCGTTCCTTTACTGCGTAATTTATTTGATGGTGTTACTGGTATGGTATTGCATTTGTGGTGTGCAGTATGATTTTTCATTGCTATTTATAACATTGGTATTAATGGTCATTTTGGTGGTATAGTAAGAGAAGAAAGATTATGATCTCTTCCCCAATGGATAGCAGCTGATAGGAAATAGTGTATTTCATAATGGAACAATGTAAATAAAATGCTACACAATAATTAAAGGTGATTAACTGAAAGAGAATACAGTTAGTTAAACTCACTGAATCTTAAAAATAGATAATGTTCTTAAAATGTTGTCAGTGTTTTGAATTTAAATACATTTTAAATGCATGAACGTCAAGGAACTGAAGCAGGTTCTTGTGGATCTTAATGGATTTATTGCTATCATGGGATCATAGAATCACTGAACTCCCTGGTCAAATAGTAATGTCTGTAATGTTGTTAAGGTCCTTGAATGTGTCTAGAGGAGGGCAACAAAATTGGTGAAAGGGCTGAAAGGAATGTCCTGTAAGGAGCAGCAAAGAATTTTGGGCTTGTCTAGTTTGGAGAAAAGGAGGCTGAGGGGTGACCTCACTGCCCTCTACATCTTCCTGAGAAGGGGAAGTGAAGAGGGAGGTGCTGATCTCTTCTCCCTGGTGTCCAGTGATAGGACGTGTGGGAATGGTTCAAAGCTGTGCTGGAGGAGGTTCAGACTGGACATTAGAAAGCATTTCTTTACTCAGAGGTCATGCACTGGAACAGGTTTCCTAGAGAGGTGCTCAAAGCCCCAGGCCTGTCAGTGTTTTAGAGGCATTTGGATAGACATGGACTAGACAAATAATTGGAGATCCTGTCCAACTGAAAATATTCTATTCTACTGTATATGTCATTCAGCTTTTGGACTTCTCCCAATCTTCAGTAGAGACCTTGTGAAAATACTTCTGAAGAGTAATGAAAAAAAGGGGTTGTTTTGAAGGCAAGTCAGTTGCAATAACTTCAGGTTCTTCCCACAAGGTACATGAGAAGAAACAGCCTCATGAACTCTTTGCTCTGAGAAAATGCTTGGAAGCATGACAATTATTAGAATTTTCTATGACTTTTCCAACTACAAGAAAGAGTTAAAAAGTGTGAAAACAACAGCAGAATACTCTGTGGTAACAGACTAATATAGACTATTTACTGGAATTGCTCATGAAATATTAGTAAGGGGTTTTTTGTATAGCATACTTCTATAGATTTTAGTCAACATACTGGTTTAGGCTAACAGCCTTGAGAAGCCCTGCCTGTGCCAGATGCCTCAATAAAGGTCAGAGGGGCGTGACTCACCTGTGAGGAGTGTGTTGTCACTGCCAGCTCTGGGCAGGACAGTCCCACCTGTGGTGTCCCAATTTCCACGGCAGATGCGCAGCCGGCCCCGATTGGCCACGCTGGCTCCCGCCTCAGCACGGATTGGCTGAGCCTTTCACCTCCTCTGTCTCATCTTCCTGGGGCACCAGCACTGGCTGGCTGCAGCTCCTCCACACTGACCACAGAGGGACCGGAGGATGCCCACGCATCAGCACTTGGTCGATAAGGTGTGTTGTTGGGGATGTGGTGGGCAGAGTGCACACTAACTGCTGATGCTGATTCTCAAAGACTAAAGAATAAGTCTGTGGCTCATCAGGAGTGTCCAGGAGAAGGAGAAAAATACTCATAAACATTTGGAATAGAAAGGGGTATATAGGAGTTAGTCTTAAACTGTTGGCAGGATGGACTTGCAAGGACTGTGTTTTCCAAATTATGGAAAGCTATTTATCATATTCATTAAATGCTCTATATTTAAAAGCTTTTAAAACAACTTTTGTATCTATTCAGAAGTTTGCCCAAGGCTTTGGAGGAGCAAACCACTAAAGTATCTCTTCCTGAGTCCAGCAGTCTTTGAACGCAGTAGCTAACTAGCACTCAGGCATTTAATTGTTGGCCTGAAGTCATATTAGAATAAGTATGGAAGAGGATTCTTAAGGCAACAGCTCAGGTGTTGAAAAGATGAGGGTTGTGTAGACTCATAGGGGGAAAGGATTGAATCTGTGATAAAAAAATAATTGGAATTTTTCCATCTGATGAAGGAACTGAGGATATAGTTCGTTTTTCATAATTATATCCAATTAGTAGTTTGCAAATTACATTTATTTGCCAGAATTCTCTATGTTTCTATTTTATCAATATTTACATTTTGTTTCTTTACATTTTTCATGGAGAAAAGGTAAAATATAATGCGAGGTAACATGATTGCACTGAGTATGTATTGGAACTCAGAGCCTGTGGAAGTTTTCTACCTCAAGTCCAGACTTGGAATTTTTTAAGATGTTAATATCTCTCTTTCTCATCTAAATGCTAGTTCCAAAAGATGACATGATGAGACTCTTAGAATACTTCTTGAACTGTTAAATCAGAGAGCTGATGTAAAGAGAAGGCATCTCAGCCGTGTTTCCACCTGTTGTACTTGTATTTCTGGGTCTTTTCTGAAGAGAAAAAGAGGAAAGATTTCAGACTGGCTTTCTTTCATGGCAGAGTGCAGCTCCTGACAATTTTCTAATCCTAGCTAAACCAAGACTTTGCCCTTTGAAATGGAACATCTAATTAGAAACAGACTTTTTTTTCCACCTCTCTGTGAGTCAGACAAAGATTTCAACAACACGTAGAGTGGTTCGTATTAAATCACTGTTTACCGCATCTGTTGATATAATAGCACCCACATGCTGTATTTAAAACTTAATTAGAGGTGGGCCACGGTCAAAATCGTCACAAGAGATTGGATAACCACACCCAGCGTGCTGATACCAAAACATGATGCTTACCAGGATCCCAGTTAAGTGACACTTTGATGAGGCTTTAGAGAGGTACAGTCTTCATCTGCTTTAAGGACATGATAACTTGCATGTATCCCTTTCCTAGTTGCTGCACTGAGTAGTTGTGACACCATGAAAACCTTCATCATCTTCCTTGGAAATCTTTCAACACTTCACAGTCACCTGTTTTATTGTTTGTTGACTCAATGGCTTTTTAAAAAGTTGTTGAAGTTCAGAGTTAAGTACATGGATGTTTGGAACTGTGTATTTTTCCCCTGCTTCCAGATATTCCTGTTATTTCATTAGCTAACACAAAACCAAATGGTTCATGCATGAGTTAAGATACACAGGTAGATGGTACAAATTGAACATATCTCTTACATTGTGTTTGAAATGCCTTAAAAGTTCTCAAGTAAATATCTCCATTCTTTCTATTACTGTCTGTTGTGTCACACAAGGCAATCCTGCAGCAGACAGCTTGTAAAAGAGCATTCTTAAATACTTCTTGAGATTTAACATTATCAGGATTTTTGTAGCTGGAACACCGAGTTGTTCATATGATGTAATGGCTTTTTAAATTATGTAGTACCATGGTTGAATGTTTAGACTTTGAACTTTGACCATAAAATCTGGTGTTAAACACCTGAGAATACCATTGGGAAATGTTTCCTTTCTTTCTTGGAAACAGCTTACCATCAATGTCAGTACTACAAGTGAACTATAAAGATCATACATTTTCTCGTCATGGAAAGTCCTTGAAGACTGGACTTCAGTCCTGCCTCTTAGTTATTTTTTGTGAATTTCTGTACTGAGTATCGTTTCTTCTTAACCCATAGGAAGCATGGAGTAATAATTTAGTATTCTTACGTTGTTTGGAAGATCCAGAGGACTTTGCAGAAGTCTTCTGTTAAGTCCTTCAGGAAACAAATATTCTGAAAAATTTCAAGAGTTCTCCAGGGCATTTAACTAGATTTCTCAACTGTCTCTGGGAAGAGAGAGTAGGGAAAGCAGTCTAAAGAGAGCAAGCTGCTCATGGTTATATCTACAGTTTGAGAGAGCAAGGATTGTGCCTTAGTTCTGGAATAACCAGGGAGCTGAGCTTAATCTGCCAGTGCAACAAGGACCTTTGTTTAAAGATTTTTCTAGTTAAAAAGTGTAATGCAGCAGACATGACTGGTAATGGATTGTTGACATGTAAACTGAAAATTAAAATCCATTAATAATTTAGTATTTTAAAATTAAAATATTTGTGTCTCTTATTGCACTTTTCTACCAGTGTATGTAAGTATTTTATTTTAAATTTTGTTTTTCTTCAAAATGCATGAATACAAAGAAAGCACAGCTTTCTAGGTTTGTTTTGTTTCCTGTCCTGGAGAAAAGCAGATAATTGTCAAACATGGCAACTGCTTAAAAGAAGTTACTAAGAACTGTATTGTCTTTTTGTTCCACAGATGAGAAGACACTCTTGCTTTGTCTTTTTGTTCTGTGGGATATTTTTGCCTGGAATCCTTGGTTTTCCACAGACAAATACCTCAATTGATTGTGATTCCCTGTTACCAAACTATGAAGCTGAACCACAGACATCTGCACCACCATATATTATTGCTGTATCTTTTGATAACTTTGAGCCAGGAAATGAAGTCCAAGGTAAATAATCTGAATGACATAAAATCTTTGTCTGTGTCTTCCAGAATTACTCATCTTCATAAAATTTTACCATTTCCCTCTCAGTCTAGATAATTTATTTTTTTAACTTCAATCTTGTTCATGTATACCTGAGATATTATTATTTTTTATGTTTCTATATCTGTATGTACATACTCATATAACTGAAAATTCATTCTTTCTTTTTTCTATTCTCTATCTAATAAATATATCTTAACTTTCTGCTATAATTTTTGTGACAAAATTAAAATTAAGTGGGTCAGCTGGTCAAACTGGACTAATAATTAGTTGCTCTTTAACTTTGTATTTGAGTATTTGCTGTTGAATCAGGCCTCTCAGTACAAAGGGATCCTACTCATTAGTTCTTCACATGCTGTCATCTTACAGGAAAATAAAAATTCAGGACGCAATATGAGACAACTCAAGAGTGAGACATTTTGAGTCATCCTTCTAAGAGCTTCACCCCAGATTTTATCAAATTGCAAGAGGTGGAGCTATTGTGTCTTAAACCACCTTTTTACCTCCCTAATTCCAAATTGCTCTCTGGATAGAACACCTTAACAGCTTTGTTTGTCCACACTATGATGCCATCTCATGGTGCTGTCACACTTCAAGTAACTTGAGAAGGCTTCTTTTTCTAGCCATTCGTGCTAGAAGAAGCATGGAAGAGTTGTGACCTGTCACGTGTCTGCTGTTGGATCTCAATAGCTGAAAAAGAGCATTACTCACTAAGCAGTAACTCTGTAGCTGGAATTCTGTTTAACCTTGTAGCATGGATGTACTTCCACGGTGAGGAATGTGGAGGGAGAAGAATGGAGAAGGCTTAGAGTCCTGCTATTGCTGCCATTCTTGGGAAAACGTGTGAGGAGGTCCTTCAAGGATGGGAGGGCTCTTTGAATACTGACACCTGCTTTTAAAATACTATTGATTAAAAAATGATGGATGGATGTAATATATGCAGACTGTTCTGAAAGGTTAAATGAGATTTACCATGACAAAAATATTGAATCCCAGATGTTACTAACTTTCATTTTTTTTTCTCTAAACTTGCCTATTTTTAGCACTACTTTTCTCGTGCTTCCAATTGTAAGCACGTGGTAGCTGGTCTCAGGGAGCTGCATTAGGTCCCCTTCCATTGAGTATATTGCAGTTTCACTGTGACATGCCATGTGCCAACTCCTACAGGTCATGTCTGCTGCATTTAGCCCTGCATTCAAGGGCTCCGTGTTATTGCTTCTGGGAGACCTGGGGAAAATTAGTGAATTAGGCCTGAAAGTTGATGTCAAATGGGAAGGCTAATTATGCAGGTGTTTGGAAATGGTAAATTATCAAGCTATGATTGGTCTTTGCCTTGACTTTTGTGTTATTCCCAGTTCATCTGCCCTTGTTTTTAATGATGACACATATCTTTGTGCATAAACCATTATTCTGCTTTTGTTTGCCAAAGTCCCCAATAATGGAATTAGCAGAGAAAAGTCAAAATAAATCGTGATGAATTTGATTATGCCATTTAAAGTTTAATTTCAGTTTGGATACACATGAAGTATGAAACTGCTGTCTTCCATATGTTTGTGCACTTCTTCAGTAACAAAATTTCAGTAATACTGAGTAGCTCATATACAAACGTAATGTAGAACACAGAAGCCAAACTGTAGTTTCCTCTTTTCTATTGTAATACATTTAAAAAGAGTTTCTGCATTTCAGCCTTCAGCAAGAGCTAACATTTTCTGTTAAAACAGAGGTGGAAAGAAATGCAATTCTCTTGCTCTTGTAGTAATTTTGACTTTGTAGGCCTAACTAGACAGAAAATAAATAGCCTTTTGGTCAGCAGGGCCACTGCTCATTTGATAGAGCATAATTCCTTTTAAAATTGTCAGTAAATCATAAATTTCATGTTACTTTACACAGAAACACCTTTCTAAATTTTTTCCCTTTCCTTTATTGTCATTCTCCTTATAACTAAGAAAAGCATTTTAAACATTTTTTAGAATTGTACAAGGCCTAAAGTAATTGTTGCACATGCAGTCTTCTGCCTTAGATTGAAGCAAATTAGATTGTAAATATTTAGGTGGTTTTAGCTGTATATGAAACTTACATTTCTCAAAATGTCTATTTACACAGTGACTCTAGAAGCACTTGGAGATGCTGGATTTCAAGGATTTAATCTACAAGCTCGAGAAATAGATGGAGATGTTCCTGTTGGTACTTTTAAAATTACAGATCCAAACACTAAAGGCGTGGAATGCCATAACACGACGGTATGTGTTCAGTCTTTGGAATAATTAGTGAAGCTTGGGTTTCTTTTAAATAACAGAAGTAAGGATCATTTTTTATATAGCAAAGCTACTTCATCTATCCTTTATATGTGGTATGAACCTAATGCAGAAATTCCCTGACCCTCTATAGGAGGGAATCTGTCTGCTACAACTACCAGTTGTAGTAGAGAAAGTTCCCGTAATAATATAGCTAGAAGTCACTTTGGCATCTTATATAATTACATGTATTTCTTTTTAATTGCAGAACTCAGCAGTAAGTCATGCAAATTCAGATGTGAAACAGAAAGTTTCAACAACATGGATTGCTCCACCTGATGCTAGAGAGCTTCAATTTATGTAAATAGTTGTTCTTCAATTTATTTTTTGCCTTGAAGTTTTATTTCTGTGTTGAGAGGGACCTCTGTTGCTGTTTCTGATATTCTTGTCTTGCCATCATCATAGTTTTTTTTCACAGTTTGCCGGAACTTCCCACTATGTTCATTAAATGAGATTATTTCAATTTCCAGATTGAATATCCAGTGAAACTTGTAGTGTATACACTTCAAACTAAAACACAGTGGATATTCTTGGCTGGGGGCAAGGGTGGAGGAGAGTATATTAGTATTTGATATTGAAATAATTTGATAGAAAAATAATTATTATTTTGTTTTCTTTCTAGTGCAACTGTTGTTCAAAATCTAGAGAATTTTTGGGTTGGAATTCAAAGCAAAACTCTCACGCCTACACATTCTGAGTCAGTTAATGCGACAGGAAAAAGTAAAAGGAAGGTATGTTATGAGTATGTTTGAATGTTAGAAATTAACAAAATTAATAAAGTGTCTTTGGCTTGATACAAGACATTCATTTGTTATCATTTATTCATAAACTAAGATGGCCAAAATCATTAGATGTTTTAAATAATTTTAATTTAACTGCCTAATCCTCTTACTAAAATGGTGAAAAAATAAAGTAAACATTATTTTTGTCCCACAGAAATAAGGAAAGTAGCAGTCTAGTTATGAAAACAATCCATCTCTTAAAGCAAACAAAAAGAAAATAAAATTGGTCACAAGGAGAACTGTACTGTACTTCTGATGTACAGTGCAGTTCTTAACTGCTGCCCAAGCCCCTGGGAACTGTAACTGTGTAGCAGATTCTTGAAAGGAGTTGGTAATATTTTTTTTGCCAAGAATTATGCTTATATGAGACATATTAAACATGATCAGCAGCTTAAGTAAAGAAAGTCTCCTCAAACCTACTGTATTGGACTGTAGCAACATTGATTTATGTGAACTTGTGATCTAACCAAGAGTGAACACCTGTCTTTAGTCTCTCACTTCACCAAGTGTATTTCCTGTTTCCTATAATAAACTGCCCTTTTTTTGCAATAAATAATATGGAAATTCTTCCTCTTTTTTTTTTCTCTCCCCACAGCTTCTGATAGAATTAGAATGTAATAAGGTAAGAGCAATTTTTCATCAATTTCCCAATTTTCGGTTACCTCAGTTTTAGAGTTCTTGTCCTCCTGGTCCACTTGTTTCACGCTTGTAAAATGAAGATTATATTGTACCATTCAAATTACTTTCCTAGCAAGATCTCATTTATGATTTCATGTTTGTATTCAGTTTTGAAGGTGCTTTTATTTTTAACATCAGAACCCAGATGAGCTTGTTAAAATGTGTAATATATTGTCAGCAATTAAACACTTGATTTCTTCACTCAGATCATCAACATGAATTCAGTTGATTTCCTGTTTAAAGTACTTTTGGTAGTTTTACACCGGTCAATAAAGAGTAACACGAACCTGTACTTTCTTGCAGCATGGAGGCACTTACTCAACAGGCCGATGCATCATGGTAAATATTCTTTCTCCAAAGACATTGTCATGCCTGACTGCCTGAGAGCTCAAGGCCTAGACAAAAACTGTTTCTACCCGTCTTTATCCCCCTTGTCACTCAGTTTAATTTTCTTCTTGCCAGTTTATCTTTGTTGATTAAAAATCCAAAACTGTCTAAATGGTTGTCAGCCTTGTTGCCATTTCCTTCTGCAGATTATCTCTAGCTAATCTGAAGTAGCTTTATAATAAAAGTTTTCTTTTTTCTGCCTTGACTTTTTATTCTTAGTGTTCTCTTACTGTTCAAGATCACTTATTTCAACAGCTCTGAAACCTTGCCCCTTGCAAATCATGATCTAGGTATAAAATATAGATATTTAATTTTTTTCTTCTGAAAATTATCACTTGCAGCTCAGTGAAGAGCCTTTTTTTCCTTCTTTGTTTTTTTTCAGCAAATATGCTAATGATTACATACTGATATCAGTAAAAGGCTTTCATCTACTTTTAATGATTGTGACAGTTTAGGTCTCCTCCTCAATGATGGACATCAAATCTGTGAGGTCAGATAAAAAAGGATGCAAGCAGAAGGGTGATGTTATTTATAACAGCTGTATTGATACAGTTTTGATTATTTGTCTTGAAAGATCTCTGAAGTAATTTTAATAGTATCAGTTGGTGGAATGAAGTCATAGAAAAATACTTTGTGGGTTCTTCCTTTTCCCACCAAGTAGAACTTTCTTTCCTGAAAATCATTTATATAAAAATAATTTTTCAGCAAAATAATTAACACCATCTTGGTTTCTTTACAGGTTGGACCTTCTGGTTCCTCTCAGAGCAGCTATTCAGGCAGTCAGGTATGAGCCCTGAATTCCAGCATTTGTACGTTTCCCTTCAGAAACCTTGAATGATTTGAATTCTGTAACTACAGAGTACTGGGATGGTTTAATACTCTACTGAAATGTCTTCTTAGCTAGATAACCCAGAATGGCAGAGTTATTCATCCAGTAAACAGTATGTTCAGTAACCGGGTTAAGTTATCTGGTAATATTCCATTTCTTCAATCTTTACCACTTGTAATGGAATTACCAGGTACTGAGAAATACAAATTACTTAGATATGTGCTAAAAACTGGTTTTCTTCCTTGTATTTTTTCCATGTTTTATACATATTCTTTTCTAAGAGTTGAGTTTCTCATCTTGTCATACAACTACATGAAGTTATTAATTTTTTAATATAAATTATGAGCCATTCAGTAAAATTTTCAAAGGTTTCATGACCAGTGACAAAGTAGATGGAAGTTATATGAAATACAGATGATGACTAATGTCTCATACAAAATTTAAATTATTACAGGCAGTGCCAGTGAACTGGTAACCTCTTTACCTGCTTATCCCTTGCCTGCACAAACACATTGTCAGCTGCACAGCTTTTCACGCCGTAAACAGCACTGGGTTTTTTTCTCTCTGCTCCATTTGGGTTTTTTATGTGTAAGTAATTGACTTCTGTTTTGATTTCAGGGTGGAGTAGTCTACACAATAAGCAAGAGTGGCTGTGGCCCTGTAAGCACTATTTGTACATTTTCTCTTTTGACCTCAGCGTAACTCTATTTATAGTAACTCCTAGAACTCCATAGCATTATTTAATGAACATTCATGTGTACGTCTCTTTTCCAAATAGAAAAAAATGATGAGCAATAACTGGTTTCTTTTTTGTCTTAGGGAGGTGCTGCTGGTGCATATGGCCAACACGCCTGCAGAGATGTAAGCTGGTTATAGATGCTTTTACTGGTTGTCTCCTACTATGCTTCTTAACTCATCTCCTTATTGCAAATTGCATTTGATTCTCTTCCCTAGAGCTATTGAATTCTTCCTAAATATGTTCAGAAAAATAGTGTTAGCTTGATGTATTATTCTGAGATTAAAACCCCAAATTAAAAGTTGTTACATTGCCAGTTCCTCAAAGCCTAATCATTTATAAGGTGTATGTGTATGCATAGGTGATACATAATATCACCTATTAGACTCTCCTTATTTGTTACTCTTCTAAAATGTCAAAATTCTTACTGTGTCATGCTTTTTATAAATTAAAATAATTATCTGTGGATATTGCATATTATGCAATATTATTTGGCGTTTTTTACAACCTTTGCATATTAATTCTTTAATTAGTAGAAAAATTTCTATTACAAACCTCAGTTATTTAATTTTCACTTGAAAACAGGTTAACAATTAGCAAATTTTTGTATAAATAACTACCTGATCTATGGTTTTATTTCAGAGTGCATCCTCATCCGGCAGCGGTCTTACTTACGGCCAGGTAACTGTTTTCCAATGTGTTTTTAGTTTCCTGAGGTATTCAAAAGCTAAGCAGTTATGCCCAACTTTTACCAAACAATAATTAAATTTGTGGAAGGGTATAAAGACAAACCGTCTTCAAATGTTTTAGTAGTGATCGTATCTGGAAGTAACTTCAGCAAATGGGTTAAATATTTGGTGTATGCCACTATATCCATTTTGTTAGAAGTTACTTCTATTTTGCACCAAAAATTAATAATTGTTCTATAAGTAGACATCAGTTATTTTTATTGCAATTTTCTGAAATTCAGTGCTTTCTTTGATGGCTACTAAGAATTAAAACTGCTTTTTGTGGCTTCTGCACATTATTTTATGCTTAATTTAAATAATTTATCTTGTTATTACATATCCCAGTTTTTCCAGATCTTATTCTGGTAGGTTTTTTAGTTTTGAGAAGATGGGTTCTGGAGTTTGGGTTGGTTTTGTTTTTTGGGTTTTTTTTATGAAGGTAGAAGAGCTTATTTTTTTTTTCTACCAATAGATCATTTTTACTATAGAAGTTTCCAATTTGATGTTAGATGGAACATTTGCCGGTTTTATACAGTGTTCTGTAATATGGGAAATATAATTGGGCTTTTAGAAAAAAATTTAAACCAGTTGATTTTTTTCACTTGTTCACTTATTAACTACCAATACATTCATATTTTTCTCCAGACTCTTATTTTTTTTGTTACTTCAGGGGTATCACCTTAGCTATAATATTCTTGTGAAGAATAGTGATGTAGTTAATTTGCCATAACCTAATCAACAAATGGTTTCTGTATTCTTTACAGTCTGTCCCTTCAAGCAGTTCAGATTCCAGTAAGAAGGTAAGCACTCCTTTTCAAAGGAAAATTTCTTACAGTTATAACTTGGCATGACTCCTTTTGCTTCAGTCAAGACTTTTCAAGCTTTTAACCCGGATTGATTCCCATGATTTGATTCACTTTGGTTCTTAGAAGTGGGGAGAGCTTCTAATGAGATGATATTAACACCTAAGCAGAAGATATAACTATTGCATTTGGATTTTTTTTTTTTTTTTTAAATGAGCTGGACATCAAGTCTTATTGTTAACATAATACTGATAAAGATAAAATAAATTGATTTTCTAGTTTGGGGTGGAAAGTTGAAGATCAAAAAGGGCACACAGTACAGGCCAGTGGATATGGTACAAGACATGAAATTCTGTTTCTGCTGCTACAGCTGAGTCATTGTGTGGCTGGGGGCAAGTCTTTTGTCTCCTTATACTCTTGTGTAAACCATATGTACACACGTATAATTTTTTGCTTGGTAACCTGCATTTTATAAAAATACTCTTTTATAAAGTGATCTTTCATAGCATTATTATGAGTTTTTAAATTTACAGATTTTAATTTTCTTCATTTTTCTAACATATTTAACAATTTAAATAATCTCTGTGGTGAGTAAACAGCTTCCTCTGGTTTCTCGATAGGTAGTGGTCGTTGCCAACAGCAACCCTTTTCCACCTGTGGTAAGCAGTTTTTCCTACAATACACATTTTCTCTACAAATAATTTTATCTCAAAAAGCTTTCAAATACCTACCTTTTTAATTTTTCAGAAATATTCCTGGAAACAATCCTTTGGCAGGCAGGGTTTACCCTATGTGTTAGCTATCTTCAGTGTAAGCCTGTTGTAAGATAGGTGTAAATCTCATGGTCCTGTGATTGCTGTTAGTACTTGCAGAGACGATGGAATAGCTGCAGGCTCCAGGTCTCTCAATGCATGCAGTCTCTACGGTCCTGAATGGTTTTGATTTTCTGTTTCTATTGTAATTTTCTTTTGTAAATTCACTTCCATTCTCATTTTTAAATTATTAAAAATGAATACTTGGAACTAAAAGTAGGTTTGGTCTTCACTTAAAGTGAGTTTTTATAATGTAATATTTTATAGATGTTTAATTTCTAATCAAACGTGTTGTTCTAACCTGAATAAAGGTTAAGATGCATTTATTCTCTGCCATCCTTTTTATATCATTCTTTCACATTCCCTTGTGTATGACATCCAAAACATAAGGGCCCTTTTCCCCCTTCTCTGCTGCAATATTCTGTTTGGACAAGCCCTTGTGAAAAATAATTAAAGATTTTTCTGTTTCATTTGCAGCGCCACACCTTCCCTCAGGTAAGCCTATGACTCTTCCATAGTATTATTCTTACGATTTCTACAGTATTAGACAGGATCAGTCTGCTCCCCAGACTTTCAGAGCTGAGAATAAACTAGTTGAATGCTGGGTGTTAAGAATTGATACACAGTACATCACACATATGACCTTTCCCTTTATTCTCACAAACCAAACTATGTAGGTGCCTTTAAACAAGTCAATTAAATGTGCTATATATGACTTTTTGTTTCTGGATTTTTTTTTTCTTTTCAGAGTTTGGGAAGCTCTGCTACAAGGATCATAGTACAGGTAGACATGTTTTCTACATTATACTTGAGTTTTGAATGAAGCTTTGTCATAGTAAACTAAGTAATAACTCATCCCTTAGGGAACAAATAAGTGTTGATAACTTAGAGATACATTAGAATTCCACAAACTACAGGGGTGGAGAAGGGCTTTTCTGTGACTACAGCAAAGTGGAGATCTTACTTGGTTGCTGATTAAAGATCATTGCAGGTGTTTTCTACTCTTACAAAATTTGAAAACCGCTGTATGTGAATTCCATAGTACTCTCAAAATTGGCAAAATTTGACTGCCTGGGTCTGCTCAGGAAGAAGGATGGAATTCTAGAACTAAAGCTTGAATGTTGCTCAGTATCAAATAAAATATAAATTGCAACCTGCACAGCTCTATTTTCATTTTAACAGTCTATTTTTTTAATGGAAACACCCAGTTCATAATTGCATTTTTAAAATCCTGCAGTTAGTGCATAGGGTGAACTCAGGTGTTGGCTGACGTGTTTATAATGTTGCTTCTTGATAACCAGGCACTTGGAAAGTTGTTTACAATCTAATGTCATTCAGACCGTGTTTATAAGAATTACAAATATCATTCAGGCATAATTTTTCTGGGTTCTTTGCAATTTTATCATCCACCCCACTCTTAACAGTTAGTCCGTTATTAAACTATGACAACAAATTCTCGCTCTCATTGAAAGATCAACAGCAAAGGTTACCCCAGCTGAAATTTGTCTTTGGGAAATCATTGCTTTCAAAATGTATAGCATTATTTTCTTCCATGATTAGCAAAGAATGCTGGCAGAGAAAGGAATAAGATTTCCTTGTTATTTTATTTCTTAATTTAATTGTACAATGTTTTGATTACACAGGTTAACTGTTTTCATTGTGTAGATATAAATAATATTTTATTTCTCTCATAATCCCTATACTTCATGGGAATCAAAATATTTTCTGCAGTGACTTTTCCTTAGATTAAATTGTAACTGTAACTTTTTCAATTTTTGTTTTGAGAAAGCCATTGTAAAATAATTGTTTATGAAAAAATCAGTAAAAACAGTAAAATTCAGTAATAACATGAATACAAATGGATATGAGTTTAAAGGCAATATATATAGTACATTTGATGGACAGAATTATTTTAACTCACTTCAAATACCACAATATGACACAACACTGTGTTATACAATGAATTTTCATTAAGATAATTGTATCAAGATACATAAATACTTTTAGCTCTTTATTTGTGAAGGATCTTTATAAACATTTTGTAGCACATGGAGATGGCATAAAGTAAGAAAAGGTGTAATGAGCTCTATGGCTTTCAAACTATCTTGTAGAAAGAAGGATGAAGTTGCTTCTTGAAGTGGCTTAGAACTTAAGCAACTCCTCTTAAACATAAATACCTTTATTTTTTGTTTTTTCTGTGTAGAGTGGACAAAAACAGCAAGCCAGCAGCGGTACTTACATTACGGTAAGTGAGCTTAAAAAGGGTTATAAATATTCCTGTAGACTTCACTAAAACAGGGCCAGCATAATTTGGAAATAAATAATTTTCTGCATTTGAAAATGGATTTCACAGGTGCAGGTATTTCTATTTCTCTGGCTTTTATTCATAAAAATACCATCTGATATTAGTGTTCAGCTGTTTCTGTTTGTAGTGCTCACAAATGTATTTCCGTGTGTGATGGGTCGACATGAAATGACTGTATGCGACTCAGAATGTCCTCTAAAAGGTGCAGAAAGGTCATGGCACTGAGAGCAAAGTGATTCCAGGCTCGTTACCACACCATCAGCCCCGTACTGATAGGTTCAAATCCCATGCCAATTAGATCTCAGGTTCCAAAAGTTGTAAAGGGTAATTGCTTAGCCATATCAAGAAAGATGAAAAATCATAATCACGGAACTATGTACAATGTCTTCCAGCGTTGCTAAAAGCTGTGAAGATAAAGCTACTTGTGTGAAAATCAGTGTGTGAATTTAACAAATACTCACGTAGTGACATCAGAAATTATTGCAAACTGAAACTTGAGAATATTCATAGCATGAATTCAAGAATGAAGATTCTTCCATTCTTCCTTCTCTTGGGAGTTGACGTTAGGAAGGATGCAAATATGTGTCAATACTCTCTACAGCACTACATGCAACCAGAAAAATGTTTCAAAAGGGTAATGACTTCTAGGGATCAGGGCCACTGTGAGGCCGTTACTCAACATCACGAATATTCAATATGCACAAGGTTGGCAGTCAAGGCTTCTGATGAGAATAGGACAATCTATTGCAGGGATGTTAGCATAAGGCTCTGTGTCCTTTGAGCTTTTTGAGAAACCCACATGCAGCTATATTTCCATAAACATTATGCTCTTTTAAAAAGCCTCCTTGCCAAGGTGGTAATTATTTTCTCTTCATTTAAAGGGTTCCCAAGGCAGCCAGTCCTATGGCCAGGTGAGACTTCATTGATGAAATGTGCTGAGCTTTTCCGTAGGAGCCTGCCTTGTAAATGGGCTTCAGGGTGTGGGTGGGTTTTTACCTTCTTGGTGTTTCTGAGTGATCCTTGATTTTTATTTGTACCACTAAAACATCCTGAACGAAGAAAAAGCATAGTACAGAGGACCTTTAATGGATATGGACTTTTGTACTGCTGCTGTGCTCAGACCATACAGCTTTGTTTACAAATGTGTTCTTACCTCTCTCACAGGGCTACAGACCCCAAGGTGGCAGTTCCTATGGCCAGGTAAGCATCAGTCACCAGTCACAATACAGCATTTAAGAAATGGAGCACCATGGCACTATAAATGCACTTAGCAAGTCCTCAGAATTCGAACTTTAAAGGACATTTTCTCTGAAAGTGTCCGTTCTCACATTCAGCATTTATCCATGTGTTAATTACTTATCTGGAGTCTCAGTGTGTGAAATCATCTCACCCAGCATCCTCATGAGAGCCAGGAGACATCTGGCTCTTCAATACTGCCCTGCACAACTTATAGGATGTAGTTGCTTGCTGTTGCTAATGCAGGCTGGACCCCTTGCTGAAAGGGAAGTAACCAAATCATGTCCTTTCTTAGGGTGGACCAAGTTTCTCAGGCAGCAGCAGTTCCTATGGCCAGGTAAGCAAACTGCCTGTTCTCTAGAAACTTCTTCACTGGGCTCTCTGGGACTGGCATGACCGGCAGACTTTTGAGAGTGATCTTTCCCTTGGTAGTCTGTGTCTCAATGTGGGCCATGGCTTCTGCTGAGAGCAGGACAATGTGCTGCACAGATGCACAGATGTTAGAATTCTGCTGTGTCCTTTGGCACGGGAAGAACCTTTTAGGGAATCCTACATGCAGCTATATTCCCATAAATTTTATGCTCTTTAGAAAAGCCTCCTTGCCAAGGTGGTAATTATTTTCTCTTCATTTAAAGGGTTCCCAAGGCAGCCTGTCCTATGGCCAGGTGAGACTTCATTGATGAAATGTGTTGAGCTTTTCTGTAGGAGCCTGTCTTGTAAATGGGCTTTGGAGCGTAGGCAGGTTTTTTTTTTTCTTCTTCTGTCTCTGATTGGTCCTTGATTTTTGTTTGTACCAATAAAACACCATGAAGGGAAAAAGAACGTAGTACAGAGGACCTTTAATGGA